>JASDQU010369457.1:0-11440 GCA_032191745.1 Picea mariana
AGCTCTGAAGAGCCATATGGGGAGTTGTGCTCCCTACCATGCGCGTGATAGTGTAGAGGATAGTCCATAGAGGTAATTCACATACATCTCTAATAGTGAATTTGCCGTTATGCTTCTGTGTACATGGCACACAATGTGCACTCACATAATGGCTCATACGCTCACCACCTCCTCTGCTACCTGTTAGTGTAACTCTATCCCCATGGTGAGATAACCCAGTCAAGAATTAGATATCCTCGATATCTATCGCAAGAATGTGAGCCCCCGCATGGAATACCTGCTAGTCCACATCCCACATGTGAACTAAGTATTCAAGCAACCTCAATTGGGATCTCATGCCTTAAATCTTGAATAATTTTAGCAGTCCACACTGTCGGAGGGCATTTATAGTTCTCGGGTCATTCCCAACAAAGTAATCTTAATCCTCATGCTCTCTCTCTCTCACCATTCCAACATCCTTACTGTATAAAACCTAAAATGGAACATAGAATAGAGATTAGCACCTTCATCTTCTCTTTGGAAACTTTTTATTGGTAAATATATCTAAAAACACTTCTTTATTTACGCACACCGCAGGCTAGGACATCCGCATAGTGTGAAGTTGTCATAGTCAAGCTTTAAGGCCGACTGTGATGACCCTGGGTCATCGCATGCCATGATATAGGGCACCTGCGATGACCTCCACGCGTGGGTACCCTTACAAACTCAACCCAAAAATCCATTTCTAACCAATGAAAAGAAAAAATTGATCCATGAAAAATTAAAGGAGATGAAAATTACTTGTTCAATGGAGATTGTTCGTCAAATGATCAACTATGCCTCCAGTAATCCGTAGTGGAAGTTTGAGGTAAAATGGGGGTTTTAGAACAAAGTTTGGGTGGAGTAACAATGGAATGGTAAAAAGAAGTTTTTACTCATATTTATTTACTTTTTACTTTTCCATTTCATTTTTTATATTATTTTATGTATTTCACCTAGACCCTAGAGTTCTAATGATGTTACAAGTATTTGATTTTTTGTAGGTGATCAATCTAGGAGTGGAATATTGAACAAGGATACATATTTTGGGTTTGATTTTATACATTTGTTGTATGTACAGATCTTTTTAGAGTTTTTCAAGAAAAAATATGAGCTTAGATTTTTCTCTTTCTCATGCTCGTAAATCAATGAGAACGTAGTCGAGTCTACTTTTGTCGCTTTTTCGTACTCGTAATGGTAACACGAAAAATGAAATATATGGAGTATCCTTTAACCTCTTTTCATGCTTCGTAAAAACGAAAATATTGTCGAGCGACCTTGTTCTTTTCACATTCGTAAAAGTATTTGAAGAAAACATTTGATGGGTGGTAGATTATCACTTTTTCGATCTCATTAGATTAACTTACGAAAAAGGAACTTGTGGAGTCCTCTTTAAGTGTTTTTCAGAATCTCTAAACATGAAAAACCCCCAAATTTTCTCTCTTTGGACTCGTTAAACAAACATCGAAAGGCCCATATGGGACCGAACCACTCCTTCTTAGGGTTCATTAAAAATACACTGAGGGACTCGTCCAAAGGATGAGCTTACATCAACAAGCATATTTTATCCTCCTCGGGCTTGTGTAAAAATAAAGAGGTACTCGCCATAAATGGTGGGGGGGAATTTTGGAAATAAATGTGTCTCTGTATCCTTGTTAGTGGCAGTAACAGTCTCTCTTGAACATGACACCCCCCGTCATCATTATATCCGAGTTGTAAAATCCATTTGTCTCTCGTTTGACCATCTGCATGTCGATATGTTGGGTCCTCCTTGATCCAATGCTTCCAAGACCATTTTCGTGTCGTTCATATTTTCAATAGAAGTCGAGCCTTAATAATCCTCTTATCAAGTCGACCATCTGCAATATAAATTTTCTACCATGTTGGCCTTCCCTATGTCAGTTTCAAATCATTTCATACTATGATCTACCTCAAATATGTTACTCATTTCGTTTCATTGATGGGGGATACATCAAGACCCTCCGGTGACGAGTCTTTTCCTGTCGACTTCAACTCATTATCCTGGAAAAAGGCTTAGAAATCACTTAGTACCTTAGAGACTGGATGGCTCAATGGCAGGTTTCTTCGCGTTCAACAGTGGGTTTACATCATTGACCCATGATTGGAAGATTCCATCAAGTGTTCGACTTCAACTCATTTATTCACATTCATTGGATTTTACTGGGGTACCTTAGGAGTCATTGACATCAATGGTGATTTCCCTCTCACTTGTTAACGGTTCTCATCATTGACCAGTAATCAAGTGGTTTCTACCATGTTTGACTTCAGCACCTATAATCACATGGTTAGATTTGTACTTAAGGACGACAGAAATGAAGACCCTGAACCATACCATTCTGGTCTAGGCTGTGATGGAGTATTCATGATTTGTATTGACACATAGATCCACTTTGTATGTCTTGAGGCTATGTATGAATTTGAAATATTTAGAGCATATATCCACAGTGTATTTTGGGTGGCTATGCCAATTCACGAAGACATGGATCCACAGTGTATATTTGGTGGCCATGACTCATTTGACTCTTCGTAATTTGAGTATGGGAATGCCTACCTCGGACAATGGTATATTATTATGCTGATGCTTGACTGTTGCAGGTTCCTGATTGGTGCGCTTTTGTTTCCGACACACACATTCTACAAAGTATTTCGGTTGTCACGAGTTTCCAGCCTCATACTTTGGGGGGCATTCTGTTACACATTATTTTGGTCATCTTAATGATCCATTGACAAACATGTTTTCATGTTCCCAAAAGAGCCTATATTCATGAGAAAGGTGACTAGCTTTCTCTTCTAAAAAACCTTATTAAGGAGGGTCATCACAGGCTGCACCATAAGTAGGGTGCGACAATGCATGTTTGTTGCACTCTGCCCTAAAGCTGGTTTGCGACATCTCCGCAGGCTACTCTACAGTTAGGGTGACGATGTCAAAAGGCTAAGAAAAGGTTAAACTTCATGAAAGTTCTAGAAGGGGATATTATAGAATATGAGGTGGCATCTGTATGGTTGGGATCCTACTCGCTTCTCTGATTTGGTGGGATCATCCTAATCTCTTTAACCATCTCTCTTTCCCCTATATAAAGAGGGATTTCTCATGGAAAAGTCTAAGGTTAATGAAGGTTGAATTGGCTAAGATTGTATGGAGAATTTTGCATTGGATCATTCTTGAGAGCCTCATTTCAGTTCATCAAGTCATTGTGGATATTCTTCATTCAAGATTGGAGCAAGTGTGTGTGTTGGAGAAAAGGGTCATCGTAAGGGGACCTTGCAACATCAAGGCTTTGGTTGTAATCTCCACTTTCACTTTGATATAATACAATGATATGTTTCTTTCCCATAAAATTTATCTCATTCTATTGTATGATTCCTTGATCACATACATAGGTTCTCTTTGAGTGTGCTATATTGTTTTCACTTTGGTTTGCTTGTGTTCCCTTGCAGATCCAATATCATAGGAGCACTAGAGTGGAGCTAGGAAAACAACGACAAGAGGAAGCGATATTTAAACCGTATGTTTCCCATCTCTTGTTTGATAGTAAACTCAATGGTTAGAGCTTAGGGAAAGCTTCATGTCCTATTTTGTTTTGTTCTAGATCTAGGTGGATCTAGGGAGATCTGTTTATGTCTGCATTTACCATTAAGTCCCATAAAAAGGAGATCGTTGGGAAATGGATAGAACTATACATGGTAATTAATAGAGTCGTATGTTTTCATATTATTGCTTGGTGGTTGTCTGAAAGTTGAATTGAGCCACCCATAAACTCAATCAACTCATTCTTATCTTTTAACACCTGAGGATACCCCCAACAAAGTTTGTAGAGGTTGTACATAGTCGTACGAAGGTCGTGCAGACCATACGCACCATTGGAGGGGTTGTTCCTCTTTCTTTTTGGTTGAATGTTGAGTTGGGTCGTGTTCTAACACTTAATTGGTGAAATTAAATCACATGTGGCTTCAATTACTCAATCAAATCAAACATCGAGACAACACCTTAGCATTACATTCTTTACTTAATCCAGAACATGGGCCTTCAATTTGCTCAAGAAGAATAAAATATATTTGAATTGTTAATAAGGGACTAATGATCTTTTTCTCGAAGAAAATTATCTCCAAATTATATAAATATAAGATGTTTTACATAAAATTGTTTCTATCCAAAAACGAAACAGTTATAGAGAAGCCATTGACTAATGTGAAGAATAGAAATGTACAGCTCACTAAGGAGCTGATCACTCGGTAACAAAACTAATATCAACTGTTATGCTGAGGAAAATCTTGTTGAAAGGAACAATAAATAATAAACAGCAGTTTTCAGACCATCTAAATTCTTACCGAGCCATTTACAATACTCAGTTTTCAAAGATATTTAGATGGGTATGCGGGCTTTCTTTCCCATTTTTCCAGTGATAGATTGACAGCCTGCCTTTTGGCTCCTTTAAAGCCCTCTTTGACAGGGCATCCTCCTCTTTATTATGCTCCCGGTATATATGTTGAAAATTAAGATCCTTAAAATGAAGAGAAAGTTCCTTTATTTTTGATTTCCAGCCATCTAAATTCACCACTTGCAATTGGCTCTTATGGTTCATCCAATCGATAATGACTTTTGAGTCCACCAAGATTTGGATTTTGTCAATTTCCTAAAGAGAAGCCAAGGTAAGGGTCGCCCACAAGCCCAGGAGCTCTGCCTTAGTATTTGTGCCCACTCCGCAATTAAGGTACCATTTTGTGACTCTCGAAGCATGTGATTTGAAGATACCACCTGTTGAACAGCAATTTCCTGTTGGTAAGGCTGCCCCATTGAAACAAGACAGCGTGAAACCATCTAAAAGTGTAATTTCACATACTCTGTTTGGAATTGGATTTACTGTAGGAGGCTGCCAAGTAAAAGAGACAACAATCCTATAAACCACAACACAAAAAGATGGATTGCAATCCTCGAAAATCACCTGATTCCTCTCCAACCAGATATTCCAACATGTATAGGCTGCCAAGCTTACCAGAGACGAGATATCACTAGACCACTTTGTTAAGCAATCAAACACCGAGATTCCATCCCAATGGTTTTTTAAATGGAATATTTTTGATAGACGATGCCAAACTGCTTTTGTAAATGAGCAATTTATTAACAAATGATTGGCATTTTCCTCATCACTATTGCACAGCCTGCACACCCCTGGTCCAACCCAACCTCTTCTTTGGAGCACATTCCAAGTAATAATTTTTTCATAGGTAGCCAGCCACAGGAACAATTTTAGTTTTAATGGAAGAGGCCATTTCCATAGTTTTGGAACCCAACATTTATCACTGTGAAAATCCAATGGTTTTATGAGAGAAAAATAAATATTCTTAACCGAAAGAACACCTGATGCATCCCCCCCCCTGCCCAAACCAAGCTTTCCTCACCTGCTTGAAGAGAAATCCCTGCATCCTTTAAAGCAATAGTAAATTCGTCCCATTCCAAAGCATGTTGTCCCGATAACCCCAAAGAAGAACTGGAGCACCACCGATCTAGTAAGGAAGGAATGCCCCCTGACTCACTAACCTGTGCTAGAACCAGAATTCTATTTTTGGACAGTTTCTCATGAAGCGCTTCAGTGAGAATAGAGGACTCCTCTAAACCGGCAATTTTGTCCAAACCGATAAGAATCGATTTTCCTGAACTGACTCTCCACCGAAGCCAATGTAATAAGACCAGAATGCTTTTTGTCAAACCATTATAGAAAATGGATGAATGCTATTGCTGATGTATTGGTTTCCTGAGCCAATCGACTATGGAAGAGCCCCCCAAATATTTATCCTTTAATATCCTTTTCCAAATGCTATCCACAGTAAGCGCCCTCCAGAGGGTATTTGCCAGTAATGTTGTGTTGAAGGTGGTTAAATTTCTGAGACCCCACCCTCCACAGTGCTTTGGTCTTGCAAGAAGGTCCCATCAACAAAGATGGTAGTGGTGGTTGGCTTTTGGACCGCCCCATAAAAAGGAAAAACAAAGTTGCCAAATGCGGTTCAAGATGGATGTTGGGATCAACTCCAGCGACATCCAAAATACAGATTGGCTCTCCAATACAAATTTTACCAATATTAATCTGCCACCCAAAGAGAGCCCTTGATTGCACCAGAAACCGATATTTTTCTCAATTTTTGTCACTAACCATCTCCAATCGGTCAATTTGGTTGCTCCTGGCTTTAAATAATAGCCTAAGTATTTGAAGCCCACTTTTAAATCAGCAAAGGAAAATGGGATGATGGCTTTAAAGTGCTCAAGTTCAATATCATCTAGCCCCCAATAGTGAATAGCAGATTTTGATGTATTGATGCATAGACCAGAAGCCGAACAGAAAACTCGAAGAATGTCTAATATATATCGCCATTCACCCAGAATTGCCTTGGACATTATTAGGACGTCATCGACAAACATTAGGTGGACAAGTTTTTGAAGTTGTGTGACCAAAATACCTGAAATAATTTGATTGACCAATCACTTTGCTAACAGCAGACTTAAACCTTCAATCATCAAAATAAAAAGGTAGGGGGGCAGCGGGCATCCCTGGCGAAGACCCCTCCATCTCTTGAAATAATCTGTCACCTCACCATTGATCAGGACTGCAAATTTTTCACTTGTACCACAGTACATTATCCAATCCGAGAGCTTTGTCCCAAAACCAACCGAAAGTAAGACCACTCTAAGGTACTCCCAGTCAATACTGTCATAGGCCTTTTTGAGGTCTAATTTTAGCACCAGAGATTTGATATTCTTTTTTTTAATGCTATGAAGTGTTTCATGGGCTGAGCCAATAGCTTCCTGGATTCTTCTTCCCTCTAAGAATCCAAGTTGTTCAGAAGAAAGGCATTTTGAAAGGAAGGGTTTAATCTGATTTGCAAGGATTTTTGAGATCACCTTGTAGATAAGATTACATAATGAAATGGGACGGTAATCATCAAAGGAGTCTGGCTTGTTGACCTTCGGGATCAGAGCCAGGAAAGTAGAGTTGAGGCCTCCATAGAGTTTGCCATTCCTCCTCAAATCCTCCACCATTTCAAGGAGATCTTCACCAACTAAATCAAAGAAATAAATGAAAAACTTGAAAGTCCACCCATCTGGACCCGGACTTCGATCTTTGTTGAATTTTACCAGAACAAACTTAATTTCCTCCAATGTAATAGGACTAAAAGGCGAATCAGCCTCCTCTTCCATAACCATTCTAGGATAAAGGCTAGAAATCCTCACCATTTCAGCATAATCTATTCCTTCTTTAGCTTTAAAGAAATCTTTGAAATGATTAACGATCGCTTCTTTAATCACATTCTGTCCCGTAATTTTATTCCCAGATCTTGAAGTGACTTCCCAAACATGCTTCCGGTTTCTATTAACCCCTGCCATCTTGTGGAAGTATTTAGTATTTGAATCCCCACTCTGGATCCATGTTACTGTACTGTGTAGGCGCCATGCCTCCTCCTCCCCCTGGATGTGGTTATTTATGTTTGTTTCCAGCACTCGAAGATAACCTTCATCCTCTAAGGATAATGCTCCATCTGCAGATTTCAATAACAGTCTAATAATTTTGGATTCCCAACCATCTAATGACTTCTTTTTTGTAACGAGATATCTAACAGCCATTTCTTTGTTTGAAGTTTAATTTCCTTGAGCTTCCATACCAAGCGTTGTTGAATATTTTCCTCTGTCAAGAATCGGGGGTCGCTCCATAATTTCTTAACCAGGTTTATGAAATCAGCCTCCTGCAACCACAGAGAATTAAATTTGAAAGGAAAAGACTTGTACACCGGAGCATTCTCAAATTGAATTAAAAGAGGGGCGTGATCAGAGATAAAGGGATATTCCACCCACGCCCTGGAGAGGCCCAGAGAAGACAAGGACGCTTCAAAGATTAAACACCTATCTAGTCTTCTAGGAGTAGCATGAAGTCCAGCACGCCCATTACGCCAAGTGGGGGTCAATTTTGTTGGCTTAATATCAACCAGTTGTAAATAAGAGAGTAGGCCTCTCAGAAACAATTCCACAGTGCCTGGAACGAATGAATCGCCCCAATTTTCTTCCGAAGACAGAATGAAATTTAAGTCCCCAGCTATGATAATGTTCGGGATAGTGTGCAAACCACTCTTTGCAAAATTACTCCAGAACTGTTGTCTATCTTTACAAGGACCATAAATATTGAGGAAAGCCATCTCCTTTTTTGTGGATGCACAGCTGCCAATTAATAAAATACCGTTGACAGTCAGAAAAGGCTTTAATTCAAGGATGTTTGGATCCCAAGCAACCAGTAAGCCTCCCAAAGTACCTAAAGAGTTTACAGTAGTAACAGCCCAAGAGGGACGAAGTTGGAGTAAAAAATCTCTAGCTTTTTTTTCATCCGATAGAGTCTCTTGAAAAAACACAATGTTTGGCCTTGTACAATCTAGCAATCTACGAACCGAGGCAGCTTTGAGGGTGCCTTCGATCCCTCGGATATTCAAGGAGAGAAAAATCATCACTTTTCCCTTGCTTGGGACTTCAATGCTCTAAGGGCCCCTGAAACCGGGGAAGTGTGAACACAAACATCTTCTGTTTGACTCGAACTAATTTGTTTCTTTCGAGAACTTCTGGTTTTGACAGGCGACAGTTCAATGGCCAGACCTCGTGACCAAGAGAAAGATTTTCCCCCCTTCCTGACAAATTGAGTGGATGTTGAACCAATTTCCGAAGAGGAAACAACTACTTTCTTTCCAAGAACTATAGACGACGGCTGTGTGAGCCCGAGGACAGAATGGTTGGGTAACAAGGAGTCCAGGGTTTCTGTGAGTAATGAAGCCTCCAGCTCGAATTCTCGATAGCCTGGCAGGATGGCTGGGTTAAGGGGCACATCTTCCACAGTGGAAGTGGATGGCATCGGATTACTGTCGGAAAGAGAAGGTGGGGAGTGAATCGGTTTAGGCTACAAAGGAAGGGACGGAAGGTCTAAAGGCGGAAACAGTCTAGAAGGAAAAGTAATTGAAACAACAGGGTCCTTTGACTCCGGTAGAGATGTGTGCGCTGGAGTAATAGGCATAAGGACTGACGATAAGGTTCCAAGATGGGTTTTTGTCGGATAGCAAGGTGCAGAGGATGTCATAGAGAAACAAGGAGGACTAAGGATTAAAGGACTAGTGATGGTTTTATTCGGAAAGGTAAAGGACCTTAACCATTCCGAACAATTGAGGGCTACCTTCTCCTCCCCAGACAGTGAATTAAACAAAAGAGGACAGATTGTCTGTAACTTACCAGTAATATTTGAATCTGGCTCGATCAAGGAGGACGAGGCTCCCAAAAACCCATGCAAGAAATCCAGGGAGGTGTCCAGATCAGTATACTCGGGGGAACTCCTCTGCAGCGCTTCCTCTTCAGATGGCTTCTCCAAAAGTTTCCCCTTACGGTCGCGAAGAAGGTGTCTAGTTTTACGACAGAGGTTGCAGTGAAAAGGCAACCCAAGATAGTCCAATGGTCGGGTAAAATATTTCCCTCTCCATTCAATCTCAATCGTTTCCGACAAACCATTGAAAATGTCCACCTCCACTAGAACACGGCCCATCTTTCGCACCGGGGAGCTGAGTGCTTTAGGGTCAAGTGTAATGAACCTCCCTAAAGTGTCGCCAATGGCCCTTAAAGCACCTTCATTCCATAGATACAGTGGGAGGCCAGGAAGAATTACCCAGAGGTGTCTAAACTGAAAGAACTTTGTATCCGGATTGAAAGCAATCCTCCACCACTTCAACATCAGACTACTGCCCCCAAAAACCCAGAGCAAACTAAGTAAGAGGGAAGTGTCCTCGGGAGAGTTGCAAATAAACCCCAGCCACCCTTTCGTAAGGTATAAAACCTTAGGGTGATACCCCAGGAGGGGAAACCAATGCAACTTTATCCAGTCCTCCAGAGAGCCTTTGCTCAGGGACTTATAAGATAATCAGCCAACAAGTGTGCAGAGGGCCATTCTGCAAGTATCCTCTAAACCCACATCATTGCCTAAAACCAGGCGTTTAGCCTTCTAATTTGTCTTCCACAGTTTTTGACGGAAGGGAGTCGAATGGGTTTGAACAGACTAGTTCTTGAAGCCTCCCAGAGCAGTCTCAGAAAATTTTGGCAGCCCTGTAGGCCTAATGGACGCCTAGAATCTGGCTCTGCACCCCTCAGAGGGAATAGGGACAGTCTTGAGAGAGGCAGGTTGTAGTGAGGGAAGATGAGATGTTATACCAGGTGCACGAGACAAGGTAGAAGGCTTGGGCTTTGAAAAAGGTGCTCCTCCCGATGACTCCTTTTGAAGGTTATCCATGGATTCAAACAGCTCGGCTTGCCTCCAAATAACCTCGTCCTCCAGGTTCAATAGTGCCTTTAACTTAGGATCCATGGTAAGAGAAAAAGTAAAACCGAAAATTCTCTAAGGCTAGACAAAAAACACACTACTTCTGACAAGAAAGTAGAACAATAAACAAACAAGCGAGATCCCAGGTGCGGCCACTCAGCTAACAAAGACTCCACTCTTTTCTTTTTAATATATACCAATGCCCAATCTTCTCAGGGATTGTAGGTCGAAAGAGGATAAAACAACCTGTGTGTATCCAGCACTTTCCTCAATACCAATGGATAGAGTAAGGGTACCCCACCCTCCCAGAGGAGAGGACAAGAGTCCGACAAAAAACAGAACTGGGTCAACACTGCAAGCAACAGAGCATCATGCCTCTTTAGAAAAGATAAATGCTTGCCAGCAAATCCGTGATTCAGTCTTCTGGACGACTAAGGACTGTGGATGTTGGAATCTCTGCACAAAATTTGAAAAGGAAAACTCCCGCCTGAAATACTCGGCTCTCTGGCTCGCTCCATTCGCTCCATTCAGAGTTCACTTAAAATAAAATAAAAATAGGAATGTGGGACTAATGATCTTGATTGGAGGTGATTGTAGTAAGAAATATAGATATATAGGAGGCTAGCATGAAGAAATTGATTCACCTTTAGAAGTGAAATAAATTCAAGCAAATAATCAATGCAACTTGTGGTAGAATCAACCTTCCAATGAAATGAATTAATTTTCCATAAAGATAACTAATTGCCATGAAGAATCGACTTGGCTAGGTACATAAATCTATATGCGATGAGGAAATCGATAGCCTCATAACATGACTAGTTCATAGGTGAATTTGACTAGCTTGGATAATTTTTTTCTTTTCCTCTATCATTTCTAATCAACAGAAGGGGGAATGATTCCTTAGTTTTAAACTTATATTAATTATTCCATTGTTCTAACCTAAATATTGTATTGCTAATAAATATATGTTTGAGCTTGACTTATTCAAAAGGACAAGAGTTTCAGTGCAAACTAGAAAACATTACAAACTAGAGGTTATTATATTTTAGCATGGACTAGGTGTAATGGTTTCC
>JASDQU010369458.1:1360-11440 GCA_032191745.1 Picea mariana
TGTTACTTTTTTTGAAAAAGTTCATGCTAAAATTGTAAAGTGTATTTCACTTCAAGTATAAAAGTGAATCACTATAAGTAACTTTAATATTTTATTTTAGAGTTATTTATTTTGCATGCAATTTTTCTTTTATAAAGTAACTTCATTGTAAAAGTGATCCCTACTTCTCTTTATAAAAGTGGGTCACTTCATAAAGCAACTTACACCACCATGTGGTCCTTTGGTTACCGTTTATTCTTTTTTTTAAAAGGGCATAACTCTCACATCCGAAGTTCATTTCATGTGACGGTTTTTTTTAAATTGCCTAACTTTTCGAGATCTTTCCATCCAAATCATCATTTTCAATTTTAAATCCATATTGTCTACATATTTAATATGGATTCTACAGGTAATCTCTTTCTTACCAACACCAACTACTTTCAATGGAAATCCCCTATGGAGGATTTATTAAGAAGTAAAGGCTTGTATCGAATTACCTTGGGAAAGGAAACAACACCCACTAATGTTGATAAGAAATTCAAATGGGATAATATGAATGATGAAGCATGTGGATTAATCAGAATGTCCATATCTCCTGATTTAAGGTTCCACCTTATGTTATCACATATAGTTGTCAAGGGCAGCAGGTCGTCCAAGTTCATGGTTTGCACAGGAAGCATCCAAGAGTAGCATGCAAAGCAGCTCATTTCAGGCTTAAAATACAAACAATTGGCCTCAGTTTTGCGACGATGGAGATCCCCTGTTAGGATCAAATTAGCGGCCCCCAGGTATTCATAGTTTCAGAATTGCATGAAGTATAGCGCCATGAAAAGAACCAAAGTCCCGAAGGCCCGAAGTAGATCTCGGCCATGTGAATCAAGACTGCCACACGTCATCATATCCTCATCTCTAGAGGTTTTTCTTAGAGGGAAATGTTGTTTGAGAATTGAAATTCCCGAAGGCCGATTCGCAAAGAAGATCTCAGTCGTTGATTCGAAGAGGGAAGATCTGATCTATCGATATAAAGAGAAAGAGTTGGGACATTGATCAGGAAGCCTCGTCTTAGATCACAATATCAATGGTCATGCTCCATTGCGGGGTCAGAAGGTGCGCACATTTTAAAATTTCAAGGGTGGTCCACAATCGGAACCATGGTTTTTGGAAAGGGACACGTGGCGATTCATGGTGAATTGTGGGGACAAAAGTGGTTTTCTTTCAAACCACCCTTGGTCACGCCCGCAATCGATCAATTGCATAGGGTCATGGCCCTAGGTCACATTGAATATGGAGTGATGGAGAGGAGATGTGCCAAATACTGAAAGTGTTTGTATTGGTCACAAAAGAATATCTGCTTGGCCTCGAGACGTCGGGATTGACTCGAAAAATTCATATGGCACCGCCTGGAAAAATTCATGAGTGTTAGGCCCTATCCTAATCCCAATGAAGGTAGTTATTGAATATTTGGGGTGACAATTGAGGCCTTGTCTCACCCCATAAATGGAAAGCATTGCAGAGCGCAACCATGAAGGCACGCTGACGATCTGAAGCTTCCTTATGGGAAATTTTTCCTGTAAAGCACATAACTGCTCCTGGCTCTCGTATGACATGAGAAAACCTACACAATCTGATAGAGCAGGCACTGACTAAAGTCTTTGAAGGCAGTGGTCCGATCAAACTCCTAGTGGTTGCAACATTTCTGGGTAGTTATAGTCAGTTTTGATATTTTGTTAAGGTCAAATGGTTGAGCTAGGCCCTCGGCTATTGTAATATTTTTATGAAGAACACTGGTTCTCTAGTTATATATTTGTTCTTGAGACATTTTGGTTAATATAAGTCATCTTTCTTACTCCATCTTATTTTCCTCTGATACTAAGAGAGTTCATGATTGACTGATTTACATGGATTGTTGTGACTGTATTATGATGAATGTTTGATTATAGTGTTGTTATAATTTCTTTCAGTTTCTTTGAGATTTGAATTCAAGAGGATCTTGCGTTTAAGTTTTTCCTCTTTAGGCTACTGGAAGACCTAACGTCCATATCATACCTATACACTCTCCTCACCAAAGTCTTCCCTCTATTCACCCTTACTCCAACTTACTTACTGAAGTTGATTCCAGACCTCAATTGCTTATGCATGCTAGTCCATATTTCTGAGTTAGAACATTATTATCATTAAGTTCTCTCCATTTGATCACCTAAAACTCATTTACATTTACTGTATGAACTGATGGGTACTGGGCTTACCTTCTATGCAATATGAGGGTGACTTCTAGTGCTAACACCTTCAATCAATTGATCAACCCAAATAATTTTGGGACAAGATTGAATCTGTGTTTGGTAAACACAATATTATTCGAGCACAATAGTTAGAAAATAAAGTATTGAATTTAATTCCAAATGATTTTCCTTGCATTGAAGACTATCTATCTAAGTTTAAAACACTCAAAACTTTATGTGAATAATGTAAGATAAATATAGAAGAATATTGGTGCATCTATCTTATTCTTTCTAAGCTAGGTAGTGCATATTATGTGTTTGTATATACCTTTTATGCCATGCAAGAGGCTCTAGGGACAACTTATAAAAAACCTAGTCTTGAGAACTTTTGTGATGCTTTGATTATAGAGAAATATAAGCTTGTACAACTTGGAGTGATCAACACTGTAGGTACCTCCAACAAAGTCTTAGTAGTCCATAAGAAATATAAGCCCAAGAATCCTAAGAAGAAACATCCTCGCCACAACAAAAAGCAATATAAGGGTCCCAAACCCACTCAGACAACTTCCGCTCCTAATGGTGACAAAGGCACAAAATATAAAAGTAAGAAGACTAATAGGCATTGCAACTTTTGTGATAAATATGGTCATGATGAGTCCAAATTTTTCAAGAAGATGGCATCTTTAGACGCAGCGATGAAGAAACACAACATTGGTATTGATTCTACTTCTTCTTCTTCCTCTCATGGACATGCACTTTTTGCTTCTGGTTTCTCCTTCAATACAACTTCTACTTCTTCTTCTAATGAGTGGCTTATTGATTCTGGAGCATATTATCATATGGCTAAGGATAGAGACATATTTTATGCTCTAAATGAATGTAACACCAAGAAAATATTTGTTGGTGATGATAGATCACAAAGTGTTGAAGGATCTGGAACAGTTCAAGTAGAAAAAGGTCATTTCAATGATGTATTATGTGTTCCAAGTCTTTCTTGTAACCTTCTATCAGTATATCAAATCACTCATTTAGGTGAAGATAAAACCGTAGAGTTTTCACCTCACTAAGTTGTAATCAAGGATCTAAAATATCCTAAGCATGTTCTTGCAAATGGAATTGTTGATGATATTACTAGGTTGTACATGTTTGACAAATTTGGGTCATCATCTTTTTTATCAGTTTTTGTTGCTCATAGCAATGACTTAATCAAACTTTGGCATGGGTAGTTTGGTCATCTAAACTATCGCTCATTGCAAAAACTATGTAATCAACAAATGGTGATTGTTCTTCCTCTTGTTTCATGCAGAGATGGTGTTTGTGCCAGTTGTGTTCTTGGAAAACATCATCTAGACAGTTTTGACAAATGTACCTCTTGGCATGCCTCAGGTCCTTTGCAACTTGTTCACAGTGATTTGTGCAATCCACTCTTTTCTCCTTCTTTTTCTGGGTCCAAGTATTTCTTAAATTTCATTGATGACTTTTCCATTCGTACTTGGGTTTACTTCTTAAAACTTAAGAGCAAAGTTTTTGACACATTTTTGGCCTACAAGGCCCTTGTAGAAAAGAAAACTGGGCATCAAATTCAAAAGTTAAGAACAGATAATGGAGGTGAATATGTGAACAATAATTTTACAAGTTACTGCACTACACAGGGCATCCAAATGCAACACATTGTTCCATATACACTACAACAAAATGGTGTTGCTAAGAAAAAGAAACGCACATTAAAAGAAATGCCTAAGTTTATGATCCAATCTAAGGGATTAAGTCTAAAGTATTGGGAAAAAGAAATCAACTGTGCAAATTACATAGTAAATCACACTCCCACAAAGGATCTTAAAAATATAACACCGGAAGAAGCTTGGGCTAAAATTAAACAAGATGTAAGTCACTTTTATGTATTTGGTAGTGTAGCATGGGCTCACATTCCTGATGAGAAAAGGAAAGCATTGCAGCCTAAAAGTGAGAAGTGTATATTTGTTGGTTATTCTAAAGATTTCAAAGGTTATAGACTTCTTCAACCACATAATAATGAAAATATTATTAGAAGAGTTGTTAAATTTGATGAAAATCTCTTGTTCTGCGAGCCTAATTCGATGATTGTTCCTTCTTCGGCCTACAATCCATCTTTGGAATTTGTACCTTATTCTATTCCTATTCTAGTTTCTTCTTCAGATGATGATAGTGAGGATGAAAATACACCTCTGCCTGCTCACCTTCCTCTAGATGAGTCCTTTGAACTTGAACCAACACCAACTCCACAACTCCCTAGATGGGTCCATTCAACATGAGAAGCAGCTAGTGATCTTGTCGGTGATCCTTGAGATCAATGTCGGACACATTCATAGTTCCAGCGAGCCTCTTCTTTTTTTGGCTCAAGTTCCATAGAATCATGATCTAGAGACATTTGCAGAAACTTTAGGTCATCCAGATTGGGATACAACAATGAATGAAGAACATCATTCTTTAATGGCCAATGACACTTGGGATGTTGTACCTCTTCCAAAAGGAAGAAACTGATCATTTGTAAATGGGTCTACAAAACTAAGTATGCATCAGATGGAAGTTTTGAAAGACACAAAGCTCGGTTAGTTGCCAAAGGATTTTCCCAAGTTGAAGGAATTGACTATAATGAAACATTTTCCCCTGTAGCCAAAATGAATTCCATCTGCCTTGTTCTTTCCCTTGCTGCCTCACATAAATGGTAGGTCCATCAGATGGATGTTAAATCTTCCTTCATGCATGGAGATTTACAAGAATAAATCTACATGGAACAACCTCCTGGATATGTCCATAATGAATCTAGCCTTGTTTGTATCCTTAAGAAATCTCTTTATGGTCTTAAGCAAGCTCCTCGAGCTTGGTATGCCGAAATGGACAACTTTCTTATTGACACTGGATTCTCTAGATGTCATTATGATCCTAATGTCTATACCAAGAAAGTAGGAATCCATCTCATAATCCTTGTCCTTTATGTTGATGTCCTTATCCTTACTAGTAGTGACTCAAAACTTTTAAACCATGTGAAAACCAACCTTAAGAAGAAATTTGAAATGACAAACTTAGGTTTTTTTCACTATTTCCTAGGCCTCCAAATTTTGCAAACCAATGAAGGAATTTTTCTTTCCCAGTCTAAGTATGCTTGTGACCTTCTTTGTCACTTTCACATGGATGATTGTAAACCAACCCATTCTCCCTTCCAATCTAGAGTCAATATTACTGCCACCTGTACTTCTCCCAAAGTTGATTCCACCCTGTACCGCTAGTTAGTTGGTAGCCTCTTATACTCGACTCATACCTGTCCTGATATTTCCTTTGTTGTTGGTCTTGTTTCCTAGTATATGAAAACACTCCATGAAAGCCATTGGAAAGAAACTAAAAGGAAACTTCACTATGTTCATGGTACAATTTAGTTTAGGATACATTACAGTTTAGGGAGGACTCCTTTACTGGTTGGTATCACTGATTTAGATTGGGCCGACGATCCTGATGATCGAAAGTCTACTGTAGGTTGTGTTTTCATCCTTGGTTCAAGACATGTCACTTGGGCCTATAAGAAACAACATGCTATGTCACTTTCTTCAGTAGAAGTAGAGTACCGAGCAACGATAAATGCAAGTCGGGAAGCCTTGTGGCTTCGACAAATCCTTTCAGAGTTTGTATTTCAGCAGCAACATCCGACTAGCCTTTGGTGCAACAATCAAAGTGTCATCAAGCTCACAAAAGAACCAGTTCAACATCAGTGCAACAAGCACATCGATCTACACATGCACTTCATCAGAAAGCTCATTCATGATCAAGTTATTGAAGTGCTTGTTTTCCCTATAGAAGATCAAGTTGTAGACATTTTCACAAAGTCTCTTACAGAAGCAAAGTTTTTGAAACTTTGATCTATGTTAGGAGTTCAGGAAGTTGTCATTAAGGGGGGATAGGTTCTAATGCCTGCTTCCTTCTCCTATTGTGTCACTATTGTAAATCCTTCAATCCTATCCCAAGTTGTTCTTAAGGGGGGATGTTAGGATATTTACACACTTAGGATTTAGTTAAGATCTACTTGGTCTAATGTGTCGTTAGGTAAAAGTGTGTTTCTTAGTGTATTTCTTTAGTATGCATTAGTATGCATTTGTATTTAGGAAATCCGACGATCATGATATGCTCCTGACATAGAGTGATTCAACGGTTCATATTCTCCTCGATCTTAACGACCACTGATCCATGGCTTAGCACTCGATTGGTCCATGATCTCTATTTAAAGAGAATGGAGGGTCATTTGCCGATGGTTGATTGTGAGAAACTCTCTTGTAAAATCTCTTTGTAATAATTTTCTTTTGCATTAATAAATTGCTCCAAGTGGCTACCTTGGTTGGGGTCGTGGATTTTTCCCCATAGGGGTTTTACCGCATCAAAACATCAATGTGTTTATCTTTGATCCGGTTGTGTGAGTGCTTATTAAAGGTGTTCATTCTCTGTTGGAATACTTGTGTTTTCGAACAACTCAATTTCCCAATGGTGTCTTTTCATTGTTTGTCCTACCAACCCTTTTAAAACAAAAACAAACATGTCCTATTGCAGAATCTGACCTCTATGCAATTATTGATGAATCATTTGAGTTATTACCAGTCATTAGACATATGAGAGAGCCCTCTATGGTTGTATAGGTCATAATACAATCTAAAGTTGGTTGAAATATTTACCTTGGAGTTTTCTTTGATACAACCCAAAGAAATTTATGAGTGTTAACAAATACCATATCCATCATCAGTTGCCTTTTCCATTACAGTGTCCATTTTTTATTTTGTTCAAGCATGGTCAAGAAGTCAAATTACTTTAGCAACTTCTTGATTGGATGCATTGGCATTTTTGTATCACTTGATTGAGTAGTAATTTTCAACAGCTTAGAGTAGGATGATGTATATAAATAAGTTGTCCAAATTAACATCTTTTTTCATTTTTCAGTATGCAGTAATTTTAGTTTGGTTTGCAGCAATGTGAATGTTAGTTTTAAAGTTGTGGGGTATATGGCTTGGGAGAAACCCAATGGATAAGACACTAGATGTGAGGTTCTTTGCTACCTCAAAAGGAGGATAACATCCCCATTGGAGCCTATGTTAGGGAGTATTAATTTACAAAGTCAAAATAGTTGGTTTTGTTGCTAATTGAATCTTGTAGTCATGTCCTGGTCTCTTAAAAGATCACGTGTCAAGGTTCGATGGTATTTATATCAATGTAATATCGATGAGGCGATGAGGCATGTGGAGCATTCCTGGTCATTTTTGTGATTATTTTTCTATACTCGGTATTACCTATGGCCTTCTAGCTGCAACAATGGCAAAGACACTTTAACATATTGACAGAGAGAGAGAGAGAGAGTTCACAAAGGAAAATTGTTGAAGCAGAGATTTTGCAATAAATTTCCTAGTTCTTGTGAAGTTTTGTTTTCATCATAAATTTAAAATGACAAACTAGGTTTTTCCCAAATTGTTTTTGGAGAGACATCATAGTGTCATTAATTTTCTGAAAAATAATCATTCCAACCCAATTCTCCATTTACGAGAAAAGGTGAAATAACGAGTCGTTGTGAAATCTCTTGGTTGCTGCGAAATTTTTTGTAGCTAATTGTTTTTGCAGTTAACTTCAAGCACAGATTCTGAGCAAATGGTGATTGATCTCAACAAAATGAAATATTTTTTTCTCATGAATGGGTTCATCTACAAAAGCCTGTCTCATTTTTTGCACAGGTGTCATTTTTTGGGATATTCGAAGGGATCTTTACAACCTATTTTTACATATTTTCCCCTAATTTAATTAGTTAAAAACTAAACCCTAAAAAAGACGAGTTAGTTTGTAACTCCTTCTTGAATGTGAAACCCTAACTATTTCGACCTGATTGAGTTAGATTGAAATGTAATTCTATATATTATGAAGTAAATAAGGAGAAAAGGGTTTTGTACTTGAGGAAAAAGACTCTTTGATTGTATATATTTTTTGTTGTTAATAAAATCTTTCAAGTTGAAGGACTTGAATATCCATCTCATAGATTCTCATGCTAGTAATCTGGAGTTTGTTTTTACTTATGAATTTTTCCTATCTTTGTTTATCATTATGTCTATTCTTCTATTTTGAGTGAATTATTATATATAGAGATTTCATTGTTGATGCTCTTTATCTCACATTCAGTTTTCCTACATTAGTCTTTTGATATTGTGACATAAATCATCCACTTATTGGTGAAATAGTATAACTGATGTGTTATTTTCTTGCCACCACCATACTATAATGCCTATGATGACTAACAAATTTCTAGCTACCTTAGCCTATGAAGTACATTTGTTCATATCAACCAGTTTTGAAAGATTTGATTTGACCTATCTTTATTATGACTCCATGCCTAATGGGTGTTTCACTCAATCCTACCACCACATCATAAAGTTTTTGTCTTTACCTATAGATCTGGCCATTGTTCTATAATTTTAGTGACAGAAACCTTTTTGGTTGGAAAGGCCAGTTTCCAACCCAATGTGGTTTCAAAAAGTTACCTCCGTGTTTTCCTTTCACGGCCACGAAAAATTATAGAGTGATAACAAAATGCAAGCTAGGATTAATGTAGGAAAAGTGGTCTCAAGTATGCCAATTCTATAATCCATAAGAGAGAGATTGATACTTTTTTCTACAAGAACCAAGAAATTATGAGACAGAATCTCATACTCAGGGAAATTTTCAATTTTCTTATAAACAAAGTTTGAATTTCTAAATGAAATTGTTATGATATAATCTCATGAATACTGTGTGTGTATGTGTGTGTGTGATACAAATGAGATGATGGTTATTGAATCTGGAATGCTTGGGAAGAAAAGATATTGTTGGGACACTAGAGCCCTATGATTTCCAAAAAGTGTAGATCCTTAGTGGGGTTCTGGTAATGAGTTGGTTCTCTCCTTGTGTGTGAAAGCCTTAGCAAGATGGATCATCGAAGGATTGTGTAGAAATGAAGGGATACCTGATCCTAGAAGGGTGAATGCAACAAGGAAGAGGCATCACAATAATTACTATGTCATAGAGGCTAGAATCATGAGGGTGTGTCATAAATAACAATGAATTGGATTCTTTCCCAAAGGACCTCCGTGGAAAAGAGAAAAGGGCTCATAGTTGAAGAATAAAGACATGAAGTAGACACTTGGAAATATGAGCATTAGAAGGAAATAAGATTCAATGACAAGGGCATGGAGTGAGTGAGACCCATTGGACCTATTATAGTCATGAAGATGCGACATCAGGTGCATGAGGACACCATGCAAGAAGAATACTTGCATTTTTTTGGAGGTTTTTGAATAAATCTGATTGCACATGTCTAGATAAGGCACTGAGGACAGTGCATAAATAAGGGGGAGGGGAATGTAATACCCCTAGGATGGACCCCAATTGTAAATGTACATATGATTTATAGTGTTATAACCCTAAATTGCACCACACATGCTTACCTGGTATCAGGCCAACTCATTGCCCTTCATTGCCAAAGCCATGCTGAACAGACTCTTCAAAAACCTCCTAAATTAAGTAGCCCACACCCTAACCTATCACTAGGCGTGTTGGAACGCTGTCAGGCCTTATACTGCACGCGTTGGAACACTAGCTGGCCCACTACGGCCCGCGTTTACCTAACAAAGCAAAAAATCAGGAAAGTTTCCGACGGAACGAGAAGCTTTTGGTCAGTTAACTGGAACTCCCCGCCATGCATGGCCGAGAGTTTGTCTAAAACCCTAGCTCCTTCTAGCCTATAAAAGAAGGGGTAGGGGTACTATTCAAAGGAGGAAAATTATAGAAAAGAAACTCTGCCCAATTGCCGAATCCGTTTTGTCCCAACCCTTTAGCCTTTCCTCAAGCT
>JASDQU010369459.1:0-11440 GCA_032191745.1 Picea mariana
AGAGAGAGAGAAACAAGGAGAGAGGGAGAGAGGGGAGAGGGGGAGGGGGGTGTTACCCATGATTTTGGTCATCGTGATGGTGTGTTGATGATGGTGTACTCAGGCTCCTCATAAGAACTTTCTCCTGAGAAAATTGACATTCATCTCTTCCCAGAAAACATACTTTTGAAGAGAGTTCGTAGGTTGCTAATATACCAGGGTGCGAGAATGACCCATTCTCGCAGGCTTCTTTAAGATAGGGTGCAAACTTCTTGCACTATGCTACATAGCTAGGGTGCGAACTTGTTCTAAGGCTTGGAAAAAGATGAATTCTCGATGGTTCTAGAAGGGAATCTTCTAGAAGAATGGGTTGGCATTCGAATGGTTATCCCTCTACTGGTTTCCCTGATATTGTGGGATCATTCTTATCNGAGATTCATTGGAGAATTGGTGAAAGAATTGTGTGAAGGACCTAGCTTGAATAGGAGCTTGGAGACTCTAGCAAGTCTATCAAGAGGATTTTATCTTCTTCATGCAAGGATTGATAAGTGCGTGCTGTTTGTTTACCAAAGTTTACCAAAGTTTGCTTCGTAAGTTTTTCACTCATTTACAATAGCTCCTCCACGTCGTTCACATAGAATCTAGGGTTTATCTCCAGAGCATTTGGAAGGTTCTCAACCCTTGCCTACAAGTTCACTTGAGGGCTCTCCTCCATAGAGTGTAGTCCAAGCCGTCACCATGCCACAAGTGGAACAAACTGACTCTCTAGAACATTTCCGAATTACCAATACTCGAGAGGACTTTCGACTTCACCCTGATTCTGAGCGACCGTTTATGCGACTAAATTCTTCCGGAGACTTAGTTGTTACATCTTCTAGATCACCAGTTGGACCCTTTCCATGCATAGAAGGCCAAGATCCTTTTTGGTCTACGAGTGTTTTTCGACGAGACCTTTTTGGTCTGGGCTCACCTGTGATTTCCGAAATCACCCCACCTGTGATTTTTGAAATCTCTAGTCTAGAGACAGTACCGTTTACTACCGCCTATCACTTTACTATCCCTATCGAAATGGCCCATCACATAGATACTACGCGTGTTCACACCGAGTTTACTGCGGTTAGTCTCACTCCCATCATCACACCACGAACACCCAATGTCACTCCAACACTACCACCCGGATACTGTGTGTTGAATGCTTCCATTCCCACTCCTATGCAAACCCCATTCGGCTCTCCTGGTGGTCCTTCTTCTTCTGGGCACTCTCTTCCCGATTTTATTTCGACACTCCCTGAATTTCCTTTTGGAGGACCTTTCTCATCTTCTACTGGTAGTATTAATCCTTGTGGCACTATTCCGTCATTCACACCAAATTACCAGATTCTCGTCAGTGGACAATTTCACCTAGGTGGCATGACTCAACCCCCTCTTAGCGGGAAAATCCCAATTGGAACACAACCCCTAATTGGAACGCCACCTTCGATAGGAGGACCGACCCCACCTTATGGCCAAAACATGCCTCCATCCTTGGCCCATTATTGGAATCATCTTATACAATATCCTCCTCAATCGAATGGGGGGCAGCAGTTTCCAGCTGTGTCCGTAATACCCCCTAGTATGGGCCAACCATATCCAGGTTCGTTCAATCCTATTTGGGGCTCGACTGCTCAAACTCAGGTCCTTGTTCCAGGGTACAATCCCATGAGCTACTATCCTCTTCAACCACCACTGAATCTAATTGGGTATTCACATTATATGAAGACTGCTTATGGTCCTACTGGTTTGCCGATGGGGCTTCCTCCCCAAAGCCACCAGTACCTGCAAGTGAATCGACAGTTACCCTTTTTGGCCACTTTGGATCTTTCGGATTTGTCAAGGATTTTAAATGATCCAATTCCTCACTCTCCCCATTGGCCTGCTATACCAGCCAAGCTACCATAGGACATTCCTAAATTCGACGGCAAAGCGGGAGAGGACCCAAACAATCACATCATGACTTTTCACCTCTAGTGTTCATCCAACTCGTTGATGGATGACTCTATTCGTTTACATATTTTTCAACGAACCCTCACAGGTTCTGCTGCGAAGTGGTATATAGAATTACCACGAGGTTTCTTCTCTGACTTCAACACCCTAGCTATGGCTTTCCTCACACACTACCAGTTACCGATTCATTATGACATAAGGACCGAGATTTTGAATTCTTTCAAACAAAACAAAGCCACTCATATATCCGATCACATTCATGAGTAGCGACGGAGACGATGTCTCATCAAACTCAAACTCCCCGATCAGTTGCTGGCAGAGTGGTTCACAAAATCATTTGTGAATGACATCGGTCGTGGCATCGCCATGGGTGGAGTAGTCACAGAAGAACAGGCCATAAGTCGTGCTCAATATCTTGACCTCGTTTACTCGCAAATGGGTACCCTTTACGATTTACTACCTGACTTACCTCGTCCTTCCACTTCCGCCACTTCAACTACTCCAGCTGCTTCGCATGCAGTAGACGATGTGATTGGCACTTTCCAGGCCCAACCACATGCTGCCTCAAGCACCAACCCCAAACCTACTTCTTCTAATGTTCAAAATGCTCCATCTCCTGCCCCTCCCACCGGCAAGACTTCTGAGGTAAATGCAGTTCAATCTACCCCAACCGGTAAAAACAAATCAAAAAAGGGAAGGGGTAAGAATAAGGAGGACAAAAATACTTCTCAAGTAGAGCAAACCAAAACTACCCATATTGATGATCATGATAAGTGCAAACCACGATACCCTTGTCTTATTTGTGGTGATGATCACTACACGAAGGATTGTCCATGACGCGCCGAGGTCACTAAGTTCCTTCAAGGAGCTCCAAAACCACCTGCTCCAGCCGTTTTGTTCCAACCCTTCCTATCTCAACAACAGGCTTAGTTGGTCATTCATGACCAACCTTCATCTTCTACTACATCTTATGTATTGATGTGTATTGGTGATTCAAAGAAGAACGACATTGAACTCACCACTCAAGCCAAAGATTATTCTCCCTCTAAAGAGAAGGTTGATGATCTACCTCCTTCCTCAGTACAACCCTCTCCTGCGACTCCACCTACCAACGATCCTCTTCATCTCGAACGACCGAGCCTCGACACACTTCTTCGACCCCCCCCGAAGGGTGTCGTTCGGAAATCAGCTTTCAATTCACATGCTTGTGCTGCCTAGAACTACAACATTGTTGAAGATCTGACCCAAGCACCCTCTGCGATGTTAGCCCTCGAAGTCCTTCAAAGTTGTCCCACACAACGGAAGGCACTGTTGAAAGCTATCGGTGGAATCGACCCGACGGATATGAAGTTAATAATTTTTGACTTGGAAGATCACATTCCATGGTTACCCCCTCAACTCACGTTCCAGATCCAAGTGATTGTCTTTGAAAAAAACATTTGTCGAACTGTTATCGACGAGGGTGCCTTGACGTGTGTTATGTCTCTTACTTGCTGGAAAGCCATTGGCTCTCCCCCTTTGAGTGAATCCCAGAACACTCTCAAAGCCTTCAATGGCTCTATTTTTAAGCCCTATGGTGTCCTTCCTTCATTGTCCATCACGTTAGACAGCAAAAAGGTCCAAGTTGAAGTGGAAGTCTTTGACGCTCCTCTTGATTACAATCTTCTGCTTGGCCACAGCTAGATCGATTCCATGCGCGCAGTTGTGCCGACCCTTTTTCGTGTGGTACATTTCCCACATCAAGGGAAGGTCATCACTGTTGACCAATTATCCTTCTTTAACTCCAATACCCATAATTGCAATGTACTGTTCATCGCTAAAACCCCACCGGGTTATGAGAACGTCGGTGTAGGCCTTATCAAAGACTCTTCGTTAATGGGTACTTTCCCCATTCCACCGCCTGATGTTCCATGCTCGTCTGTTGCATCAATCAACATGATCTCCACCTCGATTCACAAAATTCCTACGTCTCACGGCCTCTGGATAGTACCTGACCTTGGAGATAATCTTCGTTACGATGAAAAAATGCCATTAAGTCTGGTCAAATCCGCCTATCAGGCCATTCAATCAGCAACACCTTCTACCCCCTCTCTTGGTGAGTTATCTCCCGATCCTTTTCATGTCATTTTTCCCACTGATGAGATGATCATGTCTGTCATGGAGGACACCCCTTGGGACGATGGACATCATCGTTCCATCCTCTTTCTAGAGAAACATACCATTGAGAACTACCAATGGATATCGACCTTGTCAACCGTTGTCGTCATCTCAACCATTCCCGGGTCCTCACATGATGTGTTTTTCGAAGGGAACTTAAGAAATATCTCGCCCACTATTCCCCTTGACATATCCATCAAACCTGGAATTGTCGAAAATGTCCATATCAGAGCTTCATGTTCTTCTGATGAAGTCGTCACATACACATAACTTTTCAAAGAGTTTCATGACATCTTCACTTGGAGCTACGAAGAAATGCCAGGTATCGACCCTCAGATTGTGATACATGAGATCAAGACATACCCTGATGCTAAACCCGTCCGACAACGCCTTCATCCAATTCACCCATGTAAAGCGGCTGCTATCAAGCTCGAAGTCGAGAAAATTCTTAAAGATGACTTTATTTATCCGGTGGCTCTCACTGACTGGGTTTCCAATCTTTTTCTCGATCGACAAGAAACAAGGCACAATTCGTGTATGAGTTGATTATAATAGGGATATCAACAAAGCTTGTCCCAAAGACAACTTTCCTACCCCCTTCATGGATCAGATTGTCGACGATTGCGCTGGAAGTGAAATATTCTCTCTCATGGATGGTTTCTCCAGGTATAATCAAATCAACATTGTTCCTGAGGATCAACATAAGACTGATTTTGTTTGTCCTTGGGGTACTTTTGCCTATTGAAAACTCCCTTTCGGTCTCAAGAACGCTGGCACCACTTTTCAAAGCGCTATGTCTCATGCTTTCCATGATATCAAGCACATCATTCAACCATATCTGGACAATTTTCCTGCTCACTCAATGCACCGAGTTGATTATCCAACCCACCTTCGAGCCATTTTCATCCGTTGTCAGTTCTATCGTATACGTTTGAATCCTCATAAGTGCGTTTTCTGCATGGAATCTGGCTGCCTTCTAGGTTTTATCGTTTCACGTCAAGGGATCAGGGTGGATCCTTTAAAGGTTGAGGCAATCCTTAATCTCCCTCCTCCTTCTACACTTTGCCAGTTACAAAGTTTGCAAGGGAAAGCAAACTTTCTTCGTTGTTTTATCCCAAATTACATCGAGATAACTCGTGGATTTACGTGGTTACTTAAAAATGGGTCTGAGTTCGTATGGAATACTGTTGCTAACAATGCTTTTGAAGTTTTGAAATTATCCCTAACACGTGCTCTGCTTCTCTTTCCCCCTGATTACAGTTGCGATTATTTACTTTACCTTGCTGCCTTGGATTACACCATTGGTATGGTTCTCATCCAAGAGGATAATACTAACGACGAACATGTGATTTACTACTTGAGTCGAAGTCTAACGCCTACCGAAATCCAGCATTTACATGTCGAAAAAATGGCCTTGGCTATCGTCCAAGCCATCCAACGCTTCCAGAACTATATCCTCTCGCACAAGACCACAATGATTTCTAACTGCAACCCTATGCAACACATTCTCATGCGTCAATTTCTAGGGGGAAAATACTCCAAATGGATTGTGATACTCCAGGAGTTTGACTTGGAATTCAAACGCGCCAAGTCTAAGAAGTCCTTGGTATTTGCTGAGTTGATATGCGACTTTCCCTATTCTGAAACGGAAAATGTAGCAGCTGATTCATTACTTGATGAATCCCTTTTCCTCATCAGCACTGATGATCTTTGGTATGGTGATATCATTATATATCTCCAAACCTAGACTTTCCGGCCAACTTTGTCCAGTACTGAGCGACGTCAAATATGATACCAAGCTCGTCAATATATTATCCTTGGGGATACTCTTTATCGTCGAGGGATTGACTCCAATTTTCGACGCTGTCTCACATTCGACGAGGCTGAGAGAGCTTTGAATGACTGCCATTCTGGAGCCTGTGGTGGTCATATGTCTGGGTATGCTATTTCCTAGAAGATCTTATGAGCAGGGTATTTTTGGCCTTCTTTATTTAACGACTGCATAATCACTGTTCAAAAATGCCATGCTTGCAAGACCTATAATAACAAGATACGATCGCATCCCACTCCTCTTCACCCTGTGGTCTCCATTGGTCCCTTTGTGAAATGGGGCATCGATTTCATGACATGTCACCCCCACTCGGCCTGGGGGCATGGATACATCATTGTAGCCGTAGATTACTTTACGAAATGGGCCAAGGCGATGACGACATTTGACAACACTGGAAAGACCGCAACATTATTCATTTTTAATCACATCATAGCTCATTTTGGTGTTCCCCAAGCTATCGTCACTGATCACAGTAGCCACTTTAGAAACTTCATGATGTCCTAACTTACTGAAAAGTTGGGTCTTCACCATGAAAACTCAATGCCCTATTACCCACAAGCTAATGGCCAAGTCGAAGCAATTAACAAAGTTCTCATAACTATGCTCCGACGAATGATAGGGATTCATAAAACAAGTTGGCACACAATGTTGTTTTTGGCATTGTGGGCTTACCGAAAATCCGTCAAGTCTGCTACTGGGTTTACACCTTTCCGGTTAGTCTATGGTTTGGAAGCCATTCTCCTGATTGAATGCAAGATACCCTCTTTAAAACTAGTTGTTGAACTCCTACCAAACACTTCTACTGAGGAATAATATCTATTGTATCTTATGTGATTAGACGAAACTCAACACGATGCTACCCTAGTCATAGAAGCTCAGAAAAAACATGTTAAGGCCCAATACGACAAACATGTCAAGCCTCGCATTTTCTTCGAAGGAGATCTCATTCTCCTCTATGAACAAGATCGAGATATGCTAGGAGATGGAAAATTTGAAGCCATGTGGTGAGGTCCTTATATCATTCGACGAGTTTTGGAAAAAGGGGCTTATGAGTTAGTAGATTATGATGGTATCCCTTTGAGTGAACCCAGGAATGGGTTGTACTTGAAGAAGTACTATGCATAAAATCATCTGTTCACGAGTACTTGTATTTTTATTGTATCATACTTCTTGTGTGTTACTATAGCTTGCTTTTGTCATTATCTGGTCTCTGCCCTTATGTGACATTGTGTTTGATTTCCAGATGTCAAAGTCTTCTTTACCCTACATTGGCTTCGCTGATGGCACTAGCCATAGTACTCAGAACCTTGCTTCCGCTGCATGGGCAATTTACGCCCCTACAAATGAACTTGTCTCCTTACGAGGTGTGTGTCTTGGCCATGCGACCAAAAATATTGCAGAGTATAGCGCCGTTATCAAATTATTGGTTGATGCCATCTCGCTTGGAATTCATCATTTGGTTGTGCGACTCGATTCGCAGCTTGTAGTACTATAGTTAGGTAATGTCTATACTATTCGAAGTCGTACTTTGTTAAGGGTGTATTTGCGAATTCACCTCTTGGAACGTTATTTTGATTATATTGAATATCAACATATTCATAGATGTCTAAATACATTAACCAATGCATTGTCTAACTATGTATTAGACAGACATTTGGATCATTTATAAATCAATCACATCAATTTTCACACAACACAATATAAACCGGTAGAAGCCATCTGTATATATAACGATCAAAAGACTTTTTTACAAAAAGTTCTGTCCGAAGACCAAAATGTCAAAATATGAAGCTTATAGCTTCTACAATGTGATGTCATGGATGATGTTCATGGTAACACATGACTGCCCGGGCAACCCTACGGAGTAGTCGACCAATGGAGTCTAACACTCCTACTGTGTGACGCTGATAGTGTCGTGGAACCTCTCCAAGAGGCATGTCTGGAATATCTGTTGTCAAACCCTCTAGGTTTTGTTCCACTGCTTGATAATCCTTGGCATCCCATTGTGGCACTAGTGCTACCTCTCCTCACCGATGAATAGGAGAAGTACCAGGAGGTCGGTAAGGTCCCACATCTGTGTCATCAAAAACGAATTTTGTATTTAGTCTTTGAACGAACATATAAAAACATTTTCATATGATAAAAATTCACAAAAACATTTAAAAAGAAAAATGTGTACTTCATACCAAGTTCCCCCCACTACGCACCCTCGGGCAAGACTAAGTCCGTATCTCCTTGAAAATCCAACCCGACATAAGCATAATCGTCAACCATCAGCATCTGTGGTCACAACCAGTCGAAAAAGGTATCATCATACTTGATAATTGGTCCAGCTACGTGTCGGGCCATAAGCTGACACCATCTCAACATCCTTGGATCTGTGGGAGCTGGCAAATTCCACTCAACCTGTAGCCTCAGTAACAGAACCCTCTCGAGAAAGAAGGACACCAACAAAGATCCATACCCAAATTGCTTCAAGTCACCTCGTCTGCATTTGTTCAACTGCTTTTTCATTCTACGAAGCACAACATCTGCCCAGTTAAAAACCTGAGGCTCAGTACACTCTATGGCATACTGGAAGTAACTCTGTAGTGCCATGTGAGGAGTGGAGCTCCCAACCATCCAATCTATGGTGAACAAGATAGTACGGAGGGTCAAATCCTGTACTCCCCAAATAGCTACTTTTCCTTTCTTCCTTTCTGCGTCGAGAACACAGTGTAAGCGACAGTACTCACTCATGGGCAGTCCACCACCTTTGCTACCAGTCAGGCTCACGTGGTACCCACGTTGTGACAATCCTATCAAGAAGTAAATGTCCTCGATATCTAAGGACAATGTGTGAACCCCTACATGGAATACTTGCTGATCGGGATCCCACATATGCACAAGGTACTCCAATAACCTGATTTGGGCCCTCATGCCCAGGATACGAAAGTACTTCAGAAGACCACAGTTTCTCAAAGCGACAATAGTGGGTGGATGATTTCCGAAAATGGAATTATCTTCTTTGTGCTCCCTTTCGTTCCATTCCAGAACCATTGTGATGGCCAACTACCTGCATAAGAAGCACAAAAAGAAGATTAATAACTCTATTCATAAATTGGTTCTCTTTCATTGAGAAAAACTTCAAAAAAATTATAGGTTTTGCAGTTCTCGCAGGTGCCCTTTAGGCACAGTGTGAGGTTCTCGTAGGCTACTATGGTCTCACTTGCGAGAATGACCCATTCTCACAAGTCCCGTGTAGCCCACCTACGAGAATGGATGAGCACCATAAAAACTCCAAAACAAACCCAAAATGGTGAATTTTACGAATGAAAATGAAAAATTAAACCATGAAAAAGTAGAGGATAAAGTGCCTACCTCATTGTCATTGACGGTTCGTCAAATGGATGCTTGTAACTCCCACAATCTGACGTCGAATTTTGAGGGTAAAAAAGGGGTTTTTGGGCTCAAATAGTGGTAAAGTGAAAATGATATGGTAAAAAGAGTTTTTACTTCTTTATATTAACTTTTACCATGTCATTGAATTTTTAAAATTATTTGTTTATCAAAACCTAAACCCTAATGCCCTTTTGAGTGTAACTTTTGCAGGCGTAATGACTTCAATGTTCATGTACAGGGATGCAGACATATTTTTTCTTCTTCATCGCATGTTTTGATTGGTTTTCATTGTTTTTGTATAAAACCTCAAGCTGGGTCTTTGTCTATTCTCGCGCTCGAAAATACATGAGAACGCGATCGAGCATACTTTTATCACTTTTTCGAACTCAACAAGGTTATACGAAAAAGGAACCTCCTGGAGTCCTCTTTAATCTCTTTTCAGACTCTCTAAACATGAAAAGATAGCCGAGCGACCTTGCTATTTTAACGCTCGATAAAGTATTTGAAGAAAGCGTCTGTTGAGCAATAATTTATCTCTTTTTCGGTCTCATCAGACTATTTTACGAAAAAGGAACTGAGAGATTTCTCTTTTAAGTGTTTTTCCAGACTCTATAATCATGAAAAACCTTCGAGTTTTCTATCTTTGGACTCATTAAACAAACAACGACAGACCCGTAATGGGACCGAACTACTCCTTCTTAGGGTTCGTTAAACATACTCCGAAGGACTTATCTGAAGGATAAGATTATATCAACAAGCATATGTTATCCTCCTCAAGATTTCATAAAAATAAAGAGGTACTCACCAGAAATGGTGGGGGGAAATTTGGGAAAGGGATATGTTATCATCTTCATATTAATTGGTAGTAAGTGTTGCTCTTGAACATGACACCCCCTATTCATTATTTGAATTCGGTTTGAAAAATACATTTGTCTCTCATTCGATTTGCTACAAGGTCATTCCCTGTGTCGTCTTTGAGTCACTGCTGCCAAATCATTGGTCGTGTCGTTCATATGTTCAAGAGAAGTTCATCCGAAACCTCTATTGAGTCAACCATCTGCAGTTGTCCATTCTCTTCGTGTCGGCCTTCCCTGTGTCTATTCCAACTTACATCATACTCTGTTTCACCTTCAAAATCTGTTACTCATTTCTTATCATTGATGGGGGATACATCAAGGCCCTCCTGTGACGAGTTTTGTTCCATCGACTTTATCTCTTTATCCGGAATCAAGACTTAGGAATTCTTTGGTACCTTGGAACTTTCATGCCTCAATGGCAGGTTTCCTCACTCTCAACAGTGGGTTTACATCATTGATCCCTAATTGAAAGATTCCGTCAGATGGTCAACCTCAACTCATTCATTCACATTCGAAGGATTGTACTAGAGTACCTTGGGAGTCATTGACATTAATGGTGATTTCCCTCTCACTTGTTAACGGTTTCATCAATGACCGATAATCAAGTGGTTTCTACCATGTTCGACTTCAACACATGTAATCACATGGCTAGATTCGTACTTTTGGGCGATGAGATTGAAGACCTTGGATATCATCTCTTTGTCTAGGTTGTGATGGAATATGTATAATTTGCAACACGTAGATGCACTTTGTATGTCTCGTGGCTATGTCATCCTAATTTGAATTTTCTCGCATAGATCCACAGTGTATTCCTGGTGGCTATGCTATATTTTGATGGCATGGATCCACAGTGTATGATTGGTGGCCATGACCTATGTCTACAATATCATCCGTCTGTGATATGAGTATGGGAATGCCTACCTCACATAAGTTGACAGTTGAATATATTTTGCTATCTTCACTTTGGTTGGTTTGTGTTGTCTTGGTCTTGACCTCACGAGAGCACCAGAGTGAAGTGGGAGCAACAGAGACCCTAGGAAGCGATACAAAGGTATGTTACTTGTTCCTCCTTACTAGCTAATTCAATGGTCAAAACTTAGGGAAATAGTCATGTCCTGTCCTATTTTGTTCTAGATCTAGGTGGATTTAGGGAGATCTGTTAGTGTCTGCACCTATCGATTAGTCCGATAATAGGGGGGATCAAGTGGGAAAGAGGGAGATAAAGAGAGAGAGGGTAGAGAGAGAGTGAGAT
>JASDQU010369461.1:0-11468 GCA_032191745.1 Picea mariana
TTGTACTGTATTTTCTTGTTTGTTAGCAGGTTTCCGACTGACTGTTTCTTGTTCCCTACACACACTCGACAAAGTATTTCAGCTATCACTCTGTTCTAACTTCATACTTTGGGGGGCTCTCTGTTACACATTATTTTCGTCATACCTATGACCATTAATGATGTAAACCTATCTGTTACTTCGGAGGGGTCAATGGCCTGAGTTCCTGAAGAGAGAAGGGAGATCAGTTAGTGTCCGCACCTACCGATTTGTCCGATAACACCCTTATCTAACCCAGGGCACCTGCAGAATAACCCCTACAGGTAACCTATGTGGCACCTAAGTCAAACAACTAAGAAACCAACATATAACCGATGCGCATGCGAGAAGTCATAAGTCAGGTCCACCGTATGGTCAGGGTAGAAAAGCCCAAAACCTTGAAATCACCACCTCTCATGGAGGTAATGGCACTAACAAGATCCCCAGATATGAATAGATCCCCAGAAATATCTCTGATGCTAAGAAGGTATCAAGGGGGATATCCATTCAACCAACATTGCGCGACCTCATGAATAACTCTGGTGTAAGCGGGGCCTCCTGATATTACTGATTATACAATGGATTTCTCCGCTCCCTTAGTCAGACACATATGTTGATTTAACAGCCTTGGAGAAGTTTACTCACAAAATCCTATTCCAAGGCACTAATTCCTAAGCTAGTTTGTGCACACTAGAAAATAAATTGTTACTAATCAATTTTAAATTATAGCGTTAATTTTAATGGTCGTGCTTACTCAAAAAGGTGCAGTGGTGAAACTCATGATGTTATGAATCAACAAGTAAATATGAATACAATGCAAAGTCCTAACTTCAATTTTCAACGAATGATATGCTTCTTAAAACAATGAAATTTTCAATTTAAACTCTGCAATTTTGAATAAAAATGCAATCTTTCTTTACATGCACTAAGCTAAATGACAAAGACTCAAAAGATAAAAATGCCAAGTGATGAAAAATGCCTAATATTTTTGTATTTTCAATATAAGAAGAATCAAAATGCATGGATTGAACAACAACTTGATATATAAAGACTCTATTGTGTATAGAAAGAGACAACTCAAGTAGGATACCAAGGAGAAAAACACCTAGCCCAATGTACAAGGACAATCAAAATGAAAAGATGATGAGAAAGAATCTGCCCAAAAATTCAACCAAATACAAATTTCCTATCATCCCACAAACACTTAACAATCACTACAGAGATCCAAGAAAACTCAACAATCATCAAATCCTACCTAGCAACCACCAAACCCAACAAACAAGCAAAAGAGGTTGATGTACACAACTTTTCAAGGAAACAACGTGTATGTACACAACTTACAGAAGGACAACACACGTATATACACGACTGTCAAGCAAAAAACCACGTATATGTTTCAAAAACACATCTAGGAAAGGAGAAGGCTGAAAGACTCAGACCCAGAGTGAATAGAGGCCATGAAACAATGATACGACAAGAAACGCAATAGGAATGAGAGAAATCTAAGGATAAAAAAACTCCAAACCCAAATAAAGGAGATTCAAATGGTCCCCAATTTGGTCGCCAATTCTGTTACAAGGAAAATATCTCTATGGCTAGGGGAAAACCACAACAAACGGAAATGACTGCAGAAATCAACTCTATTCTCAAGTATGCTATATAAACAAATATGCTAGTAAGACAATATAAAATGCCTACCTCGTCTAGACGTTCGATGAAGTCCAACATTGAGCAATTGACCCAAAGAAATATACCTACAACTAGTCCTCAACAACCAAGCAAAGCAAGCATATGGTTATAATATATGATGTTATCACATTCAATAGAATAATCCATTAATATACATAAGAAATACGCCCATGGAATAACAATTCAAATATTTGCAAGATATCAATTGGATGGGAAAAGAGTATTTCTATTAATATATGATCAATGGAAGTGAAAAAGTTACATAGTTCTGTGTCATCACGGTTCGGAACTGAGAAACTAAGGTCCTCCCAGTTGGGCCTCCACCAAAGGCAATCTCAAAGAAGAGAGACAATGAATTTCTCAATCAATAAGGGAAGAGCTTGGGGGCTAAACACTGTGTTCAAACTTAAAGGACAAAGGGATGCAAACTCAATGTGAAGTGAATAATTACTCTAGAGTAACTTTTCTCTCAAATTTGAATTCTTTCTCCTCTTTTCCATAGCTCGAAATTGGCCCATTTATAGCCTTCAAATGCAACTAAAGGGCAGAGTCAAAACATTTACAGTATATGGAAGTTTGAGGATCATTTATCTCTTGTCGTGACATGGAAACCCGACACCATTTTTCATTTTTGGGCACAAATCCTGATGTACGTGGGATGTAGTGGTGAAAATTGTGTATATGCATGTTGTATAGTAGGCAAGGTGTGTACATGTGGAAAAAATGTATTTTTAGCTCTGGGATTTGCAAAAACGGATGAAAATTCTGCTTAGGAAAATGGAAAAAGGCCCTCTGTGCAAGATTACATAGGGTGAGGCAAATCTTGCTATAACAGAGCTTCCTCCAGTGAACTTTATGTCACCCTCTGCACTTATTCCCTAATAGAAGCCTCCTAAAGTGACCTCTGATTTGTGCATTGTAGCGCTTTGTGTGCTCTTTCTTCTTCCAGTGCTCTCTACACATTGCACAATTTTATTTGATGGGAAAAATCAAACCTTGGAGGGGGTTGAGATGCCTTCCTTATCTTTCTTCCTGGATTTTGAACCAAGCCTTCACCATGCTCAAAGTATGCCCTTGTATTTTCCCCTCCTCGGGTAACTATATGGAAAGCAACCTCCTCATTCTTTTTCTTATTCTTACACAACTCTGCATGCTCTATGTTACAATTGGTCTTATTGTCCTCCCACTTTTTCAAAATGTCAAGACAGTCTTCAGTGACATGCTCAGGAATATATCAGTATGTGCAAAGCACAAGTCGTTTGGTACAATATATTGATACATGAAAAAACTCTTTGCAATTAAAACATGTGGGGGTTCTACCTCCCCCTCCGCCATATCCTCGGCCATGACTACGACCATATCCACCTCGGGGACCTTCTTGGTATATGCCTCTTTCCACACCATCACACTCACCACCCTTCTTCTCTTTTTGTACCTGAAATGCATCACGAGTAATATCTTTAATCAAATGCAATGAGAAACGACTATTGACATCGTTCCTATAATACCCCTGTTTCCCCAGTTTGTAAATATAACTATAACTTGTCAAGAGACTATGGTGGACTAAATATGTGTGAATGTTTGATTTGATGAACATTTGTATAAAAGGGTCAATGTATGAATTTTTTGTTATTAATAAAAATTGGATATGCATTGCACAACTGCTGAAAGGGGGGAGTTTTCCAAGATAGACCATGGATGCTATGAGAGAGATGGTGAGAAAAAATCAAGAATGGTTGATGTTGTTCCTGATATCAAAATTATGGCTCAAATAATAATGTTAGGCATCAGGAATTAAGGAAAGTTGGTTTTAAAGGTGCTTTTTCTTTCGTTAGTTGTGTAAGAGTTAAATCCTCAAATGAAATTAATATCTGAGTAGAACAAAGGTCATATTTCGTCGTTTGAGTCAATTTATCAAATTGAGAGAGGAGAATAAAATTACAACAACTATTAAACAAACTAAGGCATCAATGATAGAAGAGCCTTACCTTGTTTATAGTAGAAGGAAATGTAGAATTCACTCCTGAAAGAATATAAGAAGTAGTGATCCAAATAACAGGCAGGTCGTGTATTTGTAGATAGAAAATACAGAGGAAAAACTACTTGCTAATCAAATACTAAATGAAACATAATCACAGTAGATGTTGTACTAAATTGTAATCATTCACTTGTTCAGGAGTAACTTAAAAAGAATAGAAGATATGAAACACAAAGAGGGCACATAACTCAAACAACACAAAATTTGGAATCCATGTTTTCACTTGTATTAATACTCACAAAAAATGAGTTTTCTCAGTTACAATACGACAATAAGAAGCCCATTTTCATTCTTTGAAATATGTATTTATACAAAAATTTCTCAACCCTAAGTGGTTGGAATTCCTCTATTTCTAAAATAGAAAATTTATAGAATATGAAATCTAAAACGTTTCACTTGCATTTCTATTGGTCTCCTCATTATGCTGGTAGAGGCGTTTTTCTCTCTAGTTCTCCAACTCCAAAACGGATAACATACGCAGGTTATCTCATTTGTTTCTGGAGGTGCTACCTTTTCCTTTCTCAATACATTTGATGCATCTTCTCACAAATTGTGCCACCATCATGGAGGGCTCTGTTAAGTTATTAGCCTCAAAAATATATAATTTCTTTTCCAATTGAGGCAATTTTTCTTCCATTCATCTATCTTCTGAAACTATAGACTGTAATTGCAGACTAGGCTTCACTAACCATCTATTTATCTAAATAATATCAACCTGTTTTATCTGTGATATTTCGGCCTGAGCCTCTTCCATATTTGTCTTAATGTCATGTTGATGCTTTGTTATGTCAATCTGTTCTAGTAGTCTAAAGATATCTTCTTTATCAAGGCCTAATGGTTCTTTATTGAGTGAGTGGAAAGCCTCTTCACAAGACTCCTTCATTTCCTTATCCATTTTCCTACTTTCATCTATGCTAGATTCCCAGGTCTTTAGTATTCTATCACCTCTAGTCCATTCCGAAACGGACAACCTAAAAGCCATAGCTAATCCTACTTTTTCTAACGACACATTTGCTTCTTGGAAGGTAGTCCAAGCAGCAATAGCCTCTCTCTCTCTTAAAAAAATGTTATTTAATTTTTGATCTATCACCCGAAAATGATCTTGGACAGTTTCAACCTTAGTGAGAATGCTTTGCTATGCTTCTTCCAATTCCATTCTCACTTCCAATGCCTAATCTTGAAAAACTATTATATCCACAACCATGTTTTCGGTAGAGCTTAATTTGTCTTGTAGTTTCCTTACCAACTCATCTTGCTGGATGGCCCGTCCTTTACATGCCTGTACATTCTTGTGCATCTCTTCGAGACTGGATTTGAGTTGTTGGATTTCTTGTCTATTGTTGACTCTAATCTTCTCAAATCCCTTGTTGATCTCACTCCTAACATCCTTTTCTACAGTATTCATTTGATGTTGCAATTGGCTTATTATTAGTTCTTTCTACTTTAGTCGCTCTTTTAGATTTCTGGCTGAAAACTGGTTGGTTGTTGTAAAATCCCCTAGTGAACTTGCTACTTCTTCAACAAAGTCTACCTCCTCCAAGGCTTCTCCATCAATTAGCACTCTGTGTCTTTTGACAACTGAACCTTCCTTTCAATGCATTTCTCTCTTCACCACAACCTTCCTTTTCTTGTTGAAAAAGAAATTGGAAGGAGGCAACTCTTCAACTGAAGTGGGTGTGAGGTCATATATGAATACTACCTATGCATTTGGATTCCCTCTAGTGAATTGTAACGATGTGATGAACCAGATGGGGCTGCCGATTTCGGTGGATGACCGTTTCCTAGCCACATTTGTAGTTGATTTATCTGGTGTAAACAATGGTCCTTCTTCTCCTTCCTTTGTCAGTGTCTCTGCTTGATATTTGGCTTGGTCACTTGATACATTTGTCAATGGGATATATTCTTTCTGAGTTCACACCTCAGCCTTCTCCAAAATTTCCTAGGATTCTTGTCTCTTGAATATTATTGCTTCTGAGCTTTGGGTCTTCGTTTGTTGTGCTCCTCAGAAAATATTGTCTTGAGGAGAATCTTCGTCTTCATACCTTTTCAAATTACAGTTGGCCATGTGATTACCCATGACCTTATGCAGGTCGTGCTTCTTGAATTCAATGTTGACCAACTTTATTTCTTCCAAGGCTGTGGCCTCCACTTTTGAGTGACCGAAATCTAGTAGAGAAAATGTACCAATCTACAGGGGAAAAGAGGGCAATACCTTTTTCTGTACTGCTTTGAGATCCTTCCTAATCCCACCGAGTAGAGTTTGTCATGCGATCTCTCGGCACACTAGTCGGTCTAGTAAAAATTGTGGCAAAGCATATGGAGTAACTAAACAACCAAAAACCCTAATATATGAGAAGTGTTCCTCGATGTACCAGTCTGCTATTCTGCCCAGGTTAGTCACAATTTTGTCGGATATTCTGGTAGGTGGGTAGCCATATATGTCGGTGTGCATCGACACCACTACCCAGTTCTAGATCGCATAAAATTAGTCTTTTGACTTTTCTTCCCAAAGCTTCGAATGATAAATATGTATGGGTTCGACACTATTTGGAGTCCAGCTCTAGTCCATCAGCAAAAAAGGCGTCATGAAACACACGACGTCCATAATATAAACCGACATGAAAAATTGGGTCGGTTGCCCCTTGGCTCTTAGTGACTAATATCTTGCAATCTCTTGAACCAAACTTTCTGACAATATATTTTCCCAGTCAAAAGAGTACCCTTCATCTATTGTGTGTATAATAGGTACCCATGGTAAAAAAAAATGAGTTGTGTTTTCCTTCCTGTAGAGACTACACATCATCATTGCTATGTACATTATGTGAGGTTCTAGTACGACAACTGGGTATATACCATGGGATTCTACTTTGAACTTCTCGGGGTGAGAATACCAGTCTTTAATTAAATCGAGAAGTTTTTTTCTGTATTGGTCACATTCCTTCTTGTTGAAGTCTACTAGGAAATTTACATTGTAAACGAAATTGGATACCAGAGACAATTTGTACATCACCTATAGATGTTCTGGCCTGAAATACCCAACCGCGAGACCTTTTACGAATTGAAAATATTCTTGGTTGGGATATCTACATGGTCCAATGCCCAAATGATCATATCATTGTAGGGAAATAGCTTAGGCCTTGTCACTATCTTCTGTAGCTCTGACTGAGCAACAATTTTGTATTTGGTAGATAAGTCCTCATTTTTGCTTGAATCATTTGGGCAATTTACCAATTCATATTGTAAGATTTTGAATACTTGCATCCAAGATTTGATAGTGTCTATGCTTCTGGGTGAGGTGTCAGAGAGAACATCTGCATTCTGGCTCGAACTTTCACCAGTCACTTTAGGTGCTTTCTGTGGAGCCATGGTATCAAGCCTTTGAACTCTGTTATCTGCCACAGGAAATGCGTAAAATCCTTCAGCTGGAAAAACTTATTACTTAGTAAAATGCATAATGAAATTCAAATTCACATCCCTTTTCCTTTAATCACATTGATCAACCAATACCTTTACTAATGAAGTATTTACTTTCTTTAATGAATCAGATTCAAGCGGTGGCTCAAAATCATATTTGGAATGATTGCCGTAAAGGCATTATTAATGGAATTTATTTTTGGTGGTTCATGCTCGGGAAAAGAACATACAAAATTTGAATCTATCTAAGTCATCGTTAAGTGATGGATTAATTAAGAGATAATCTTTGTTAAAGCATTGGTTAATCATATTTATCATTAAGTAAATTTTGACATTTCGGCTCTCGAGAGATCTTATAAAAGCTTGAGCTATAACTTACAAAATGTGAAATCGCGATGTGATTAATTAAGTTTATTTATGTTTAAACCTTGTAATTAATCATGATTAACCTAAAATATTTCAGGGTTTCAGGTCTCGAGATATTGATATTCGTTATATGTTAGGATCCATGAAACGTGAAATTGTGATAGGATTTATTAATCGTTAATTGTTCTTAACCCTAAGATAACCCGGTTTAACTTAAGATAGTTTCGTGACTTCGTATATCGAGACTTTGTAGTTCTTACATGTTGGACTGTTAGTATCGCGAAACCCCGAAACCTGACATTTTGAAGGTAGCCTTTAGTGATTTGACCTTTTAACAAGTGGGTGTCTCCATAACGTTTAAGGATTTTAGATCATTGGATTCAATGGAAGACTTCATCAACAACGATATTCAAGTGTGCATTTGTCTTGATTTAAACAAGAATGAAACTTATCTAAGTCTAAAGTTTAGAAAAACATATATGTTCCAACAGTTGAGATGACCCTCAGCTAACAAGTACTGATCCAGATGGATATTGGTGGCCACCCACCTATTGCAATTGGCTCCTCGTGTCCATATTTGTTCAGCACGTCTTTCTGTGTTGATTTATAATTGTGAGTTCTACACTTATGGATTGTCTGAAGCCTCACACATTCTCCTAGTGGATACGAGTGGCCTCTTGCCTAATCCAACTGGCCTATTTTGTATGTTTTCATGTCAACACACCTTGTTGTACTTTCAGGTTTGTTTTGAGGCCCTAACATTGTTTTTTTGACTCGCCATAGTTAGACTGTAGACGAAGTCAAATTCTGACAACAAAATGTGTAGTTCTCTGAAATACCTTTCCAACAGGTTATCACGTGCCTAAAATGGAGTTCGTATGCAAAAGTTATGACCTTAGGAAGTTGAGTTACCAAATTACACCAACTTAGCCATAGGGCCCACATGACTTTTGGCGTTTCACCTTCTAGGGTTAGGTTTTTGGATGTCTAGGGTTTTTTCATTCATGAGTAATATGAAAAGGTCCTATGTATCATCATTGTAATCCATTCTTCTAAGAAGAATGTGCATAACAGCCACATATCTTCTTAGAGATAGCTACCACCATTCGAGCAAGTTTTAGTTCTGTAGTTTTATAGCTTCAGCCTATTTGATTATTTAATAGAAGCTATTGTTCACTGAATATTTGTGTTATTCTTCCTATCTCTATATTTATGGTATTCATTTTGTAATTAGCTCATTGCACTCCTAAATCTGGATCAGTGGTATTAGAGCAGTCTTCTCTTCGTTTATTTTTCTTCGTGCATGTCCCCGACAAGGTTTGGGTACAAGAAGTTGGGACTTGAACCAATCGATCCATAACCAGATCAGTCACGCCGAGCCTGAAAACAACCCATGGGAGACGAAAATAAATATGATGGAGTAGGAGATCCTATTAAAATGTTTCTGAAGGAAGCCCTCGTGCGTCAAAGGAATGAAATGATGGACAACTTCGTGCAAATCATTTGACGGTTTCCCACGGGAGAAGCATCTTCATCGGGCAGCCATGCAACCCCCTTTAAGGTATAGGTATATTTTTATATTCCATTATTTGAAGGACTGATAGATGCAGATGTTGTATATAAATGGTTAAATATGCTCGAAGGAAATTTTTTGGTCCACAATTTTTTTGATCGAGAAAAGATCACTTTTGCACTCCTCAATGTTGTTCCCCATGTTAAAGACTGGTGGGATACCTACTTTGAGAAAAGGGCCATGGAGGAATATGCAATTTTTGTGGTGGTCCCTACATGGGCTTCCTTATAGGACACCATTAAAGAACATTACTACCATGTTGGAAGCTACAAGGATGAGGACCAAACAATACCAGACTTCACCAATATTTTCCATACCCTCGGCACCAAATTGGGTATCAAATATTATGAGTGTCATCTGGTGCTCAAATACCATGGTTGTTTTCATAGATACATTCATGAAGAAATGGATTTCCTAGACATCGCCTCATTGGGCATAGTGTATAGATACGCTGTCAAGATCGAGAAAAACTTTAAGAAGAAACAATGAGAGTTTGGATCTGCAAACCCCTCATAGCCGAAGTCAAGAAAAGGTAACCCCAACCCACATAGCAGGGGACCAATTCATGATGGCCACCCTCAGGAAAATCCATCGAAGCCACCACACAATAAGGTAAATGAGAAGTCAAAGAAGGACATGGGAAAATGGTGTGAGTACCATAAAATTCCTTGGCACAACACCGATGAATGCCACTCCAAGAAGTCCCTCATGGTCGAGCTGAAGGTTTCTGAGTCAGAGGCCAATTCTGATTCTGAGTCAAATCCTAAAGGAGGGAAGTGGATTATTGATGCTAAACCCAGTGCCATAGTTGCTACCACCAAAGTTTGGCCCAACGAACCAAAAGAACCAGAGGAAGGGGAATGTCTCCTTTACTCGCAGATGTGGGTCAAGGGGTCTCTGATTCACTTCATTGTCGACATCGGTAGTCAGAATAACATGATTTCAGTAGAGGTCATCAAGAGGCTAAACTTGCCAATGAAACCACACCCACAACCCTACACCATCAGTTGGCTTCATCAAGGAAGAGATCTCCATGTTAGCCAATAGTGTCGTTTATCCTATGGAATCAAGCCTTTCAAAGATGAGGTACTATGTGATATTATTTCCCTTGAATTTTGTGATTTTCTTTTAGGACAACCATATTTTTGGAAGCGTCATCCTGTGTATGAGTCAAGACCCTGCAGTGTTATTATTACTTTGGGTAGACAATTGTACAGGATCCCAAAGGTGGCACTGCCTACTGTTATTTCTTTAATCTCTATTAAGCAATGCAATAAGGTCATTTCACAGACCGAGAAGTTTGTCTTCTTTGTGATCTGTGCTCATAGTAAGTAGAAGGTCGCCGCCACATTTGTGGCCTCTACCTAACACCTCTCTTTGCAACAGAATAAAGTGGATAGGATCATGGAAGAATACAGAGACATCTTTGTCTCACCTGCAGGGGTACCGACACATTGACAAGTCAAGCATCTAATTAATCTCACCCCTGGTGCACCTCTACCAAATGGACCCATCTATCGATGCTTATTGATGGGGAATGACGAAATCAGGTGTCAGATCCAAGATCTTCTTCAAAAGGGGCACATCAGACTTATATCCTACCCTTGCAGAAGCCCTATTGTACTGGTACATAAGAAGGTCGGTACTTGGAGACTCTGCATTGATTACAGAACCTTAAACAAAATCAAAGTCAGGAATCACTATCCCATTCCTAGGATTGATGACCTTCTTGAAAAACTCAAGGGGGGAAATTTCTTCAGCAAGATTGACCTGAATTCTGGCTACCACCAAGTTCCCATCGAACCAACAAATGTTTGGAAGATGAACTTCAAGTCTAAGGAAGTCTCTACGAATGTCTAGTCATGCCCTTTGGCTTAAAAAATGCACCAACCACTTTCATGAGGTTGATGGATGATGTATTGAGACCCTTCACCAAATCCTTTGTGGTAGTATATTTGGATGACATCCTCATCTTCAACATAATGTGGGAGGTGCACATGCGACATATTCAACTAGTTTTGAGCACTCTACGACAACACAAGCTTTATGCCAAATTGGAAAAATGATCTTTTGGCATGAACAGGGTCTAATACTTGGGATACATTATTGATGAGATTGGGGTACATGTTGATCCAGCTAAGATCCAAGTCATCCGTGTCTAGCTAGCCCCGACCACACTAACCGAGCTTCGGAGCTTCTTAGGACTCACCAATTTTTACTGATGGCTCGTGTTGGGATTCTCCCATATTGTCTGGGCCCTCAACCAGGTGACCAAGGGAAGTGGTGGGGACAAGTTTGTGTGGGGGAAGAAGAAGCAATGAGCATTCGAATATACAAAACATCATTTGTGCTTAGCTTCAATACTCTCCT
>JASDQU010369465.1:0-11440 GCA_032191745.1 Picea mariana
GTCCAGGCAATCGACCAAACACTTACAGCCCAGGGGGATATCCTTCGTACCCTTAAAGAGAACTTGGTCATGGCCCAGAACAGAATGAAGCAGCAAGCAGATTAAGGTCGCTCGGAACGTCAATTTGTAGAAGGGGATCAGGTGTTTCTACGGCTGCAACCATATAAGCAAAATTCCCTCAAGGCCGAGCAGTGTCAGAAGCTAGCCCCCAAATTTTATGGCCCTTACACAGTTCTAAAGCGTGTGGGACAAGTCGCATATCAGTTAGCTCTTCCCAGTCAATCGAAGCTACATCCTGTTTTTCATGTTTCCTGCTTGAAGAAGGTGATTGGAACCAGGTGCCAACTTCAAACCAACCTTCCAGAGTTAGCTGAAGAAGGATCCATTTGGCTACAACTAGAAGTAGTTTTGGACCAGAGGGAGCGTCTCCTGCGTCAGAGAACCATCAAGGAAGTGCTCGTACAATGGAAAGATATGACTCCAGCAGATGCCACTTGGGAACCAGCTACCATTCTGCAGCAGTTTCCACATCTCAATCCTTGAGGACAAGGCTGTTTTTAAGGGGGTAGACATGTTAAGGTCCTAACCCGCACATAGGTAGATAAATTTATTCGGATGTAATAAAGGTCAATATTAATAAGACCTTTCAATAAAATAGAATAAGGTGGATGTAAGAAGACCTAATAGAAGCTTCCACTTCTAGAAGGATCTTCCTCTAGATGCTTATTTTTAGTATAAATAGGAGTCGAGGGTATGAGAACCCTAGCTTGGATATTATTGTAACAGAGCGCTGCTCGATTGAAGGTTTCCCCCTCGAAGAGGCCTGTGAACATTGCTATCTGATTCAGAGTGTTATTTCTGTTGCTATTTCGTATATCATTTCTGTGTAATGTGAAGATTATGCTGGATATTTTACTTTTATTATGTCATTTCTAGCATTTCGTTTCTGTTTTGCATATTTTACATATCTGGTATCTTGCAATATCCTGTCAAGATTTGGTTGTTCAAGAAAAATTGTTATTGATAATGCTGCATCTTTCAAGGTTGAACAATTGATCAAGTTTTGTGAACAGTATGGGATTACATTGTTTCATTCTAATCCTTACAACCCCCAAGGGAATGGATTGGAAGAATACTCTAAAAATAGCCTTATAAAGATCATCAAGAGATTGTTAGAAGACAACAAGAAAGCGTGGGACTCAAAGCTGAAATTTGATTTGTGGGCTCATAGAGTTACAACAAAGAGCTCACTTGGTGTCTCTCCTTTTCAGCTTGTGTATGGGGTTGAGGCTATATTTCCTACTCATCTTGCCTTACCCATGGAAAAATTATTCCAAGACTACCAAGGAGAACCTGATGATATGGTTAGAAGGATACAACAGTTGGTAGAAGTGCAACAAACTAGGGAGCATCTACTGGACAAAGCATAGGACTATCAGCAGAAGATCAAGCAATCCTTTGGAAAGAAGGTAAGCAAATAATATGTATAGCTGGGAGATCTAGTGCTCAAGTGGGATGCACCCAATAAAGACAAAGGCAAACATGGTAAATTTTAAGCCTTGTGGATTGGTCCCTTAAAGATTTCTGAGGTATTTCCAAATAACACTTATAAGTTGCAGAATTTGGAGGATTCTGAAGCTTTTGGTGGCCCTGTCAATGGGCACTTTCTAAAAATGTATTTTGCTTAAGCCATGAGTGGCTTTCCATTCATTGTAAATATCATTTTTGTTTTATTTATGATTGAATAAATGACCCCATAGCCCTAGGATAAGGCACTGAAGTTGTTAGTTCTTGGCAGCTCACAGGGAGCATGCCATCCTCTGTTGAGCCAATGTTATCACATGAAGTTGTCATGGTTATTTTGTCCCTTGGGTTTTAATTATATCCTTTAGTGTTTAGGTTTGCTTGATTTTTCTCTTTGCCACTTTCTTAAGTTAGTATAAACAAATAAAGACTTTGGTTTTTCTCACCTTTTTGGCCCACACATATGATTTTAGCCTAGGTTCATTATTTATGGTTTATGACTTTGACTCATATTTTGACTTGACACGAAGCATTATCGATCCCATGATCCTAACAACCTAACAAATCACTCCATCCACTCATTCTCTTTATCCTTTCCATCCTGTCCCTATGTCCGTTAAGGGGCTCAAATCAAATTTTGAAAAGGGCATTGCCAACTCACTAGGATATTCTATAGCACACCTTTGTCCTATGCTCCTTTACCATACTTCGCCATAATTAGTTGATATCATATCTCCTATTGTTTTCAGTGCCCTTGTTTTTAAAAGGAATATTGAAATTTGGTCATTTATGAGCTTGCTAACTGTTTAACAATTTCAATATTTCCTCCTAAGCTTGGCACTACTGAAATCACTAGTTCAAACAAAGCTGCAGATTGTGCTATAAGATAGACTGTTAGAGTTGCATTGGAGGATGAGGTAGATGTAGCAGTTCCATAGCTCATTGTAGATCTTCCATCATCAGACACAACCAATTTAAGTTCAAGAAGTTCTTCTGACTGATTTTTTCTTCCCTTGGCTGCTTGAAGACCTGATGTCAATAGCACACCTTTACACCTTCCTCACTAAGTCTTCCTCCTATTCACTTTTACCCCAAATCACTATCTGAAGTTAATCAAGACCTCATTTTCTTATGCATGCTAGCCTAGATTTATGAGTTAAAACATTCTTATTCTGGGTTTTGTCCATTTGAACTTTAATCACTCATTTACATTTACAAATATTTTCATGGGTACTAGGCTTATCCTCTTGCAATCTGAGGGTGATTCTCAGTGCTAACATAGAGTGTTCCCACACAAAATATGTTTTGTATGTATCTAAAAACGGTACAAAGAACAATACAGACTGTATTCTATCAAATACATTTGGCCTTATTGAATTTGGATATGTTATGAAGAAGTTGTGACGTTTTTATCTGAAACATTTGTTTTAGACTAGTTTTAGGACTAGCCAGAGACCCTATTTTCCACGAAGTGTAACTCAAAAATTACAATGACCCACAAGATGAAATTTTTATCGCAACTACTTGGATATGTTTCCTCAATGGTATCCATACTTCACAGTCTGAAACATTCTAGAAAAAAATTTGTTGCGAAAATTGTGAGATGACCTGTAAATAACATACCTTAGAAAGCATCATCAAAAGAATTTATCCTCCCTTGAATTTCAGCCTTCTATACTTAACCTTCCCTCTGAAATTATCCTTAGATATCCTTTGGTTACCTCAATCACTTGTAGATATTCAATATTCTCAATTGCAATTAAATGAGAGACCCTTTCCTCTTATTTATACTTTTATGTAGCTTCCTCAAGGGGTTACCTTCTAACCATCTTAAACCACTTTCCTTATTTTAGGGCTAACCCACTTCTAACCACTTGTCCACTTAGTAATTTATCCATTAAATTTATTATTTAAATAATGTATTTTGTATCCACTTTGACTTATAGTACACTCATCACTTCACTTTATTATTTACCTTCTAAAATCTCTTAAACCACTTTCCTTATTTTAGGGCTAACCCACTTCTAACCACTTTTCTACTTAGTAATTTAACCATTAAATTTATTTTTAAATAATTTTATCCACTTTGAATTATAGTACAGTCATAACTTCACTTTATTATTTAAATAGTTTCTTCTTTGCAACCACTTTGACTACTTTGACCTTTTGGGGCTTTTAGATGACTCATGAGGGTTCTCCAACTTCACATGGCCATAACTCTTTAACCGTGAGGAGTTATGTGACGTTCCACATACCACCAGAAATGGCATGACATGTATTGTCCATATAGAATAGTATTACCTTCAAATATATTAAAATTCATACTAGTATACATCAAACAGACTTGGGTCCATTACCCAAACCTTTGTGCTACCGAACTTTGTTCAAGGGTTGATATCAATGACAACCAACCCAAATAATCAACAATCTCCCCCTTTGGCATTAATGGAAACACTCTGATGCAATATTGAATTCATATCACTCATGATCCCCCTGGAACCATGCCTCTGTGTCTTTCTCCAATCATTTAACTTTCCATCTGATAAATCTCTCCCCCTTTGTCATCAATGGAAAAGGTATCTTTACATCTGAAGTTGCTCCCCCTAACTGAACTTTCCTTGGGGATACTCCCCCCTGACTGACATCTTCCTGAAACTGATCTCCCAACCTGAATTGTCCTCTTCATGGTGCTTCCTCGTGTAAATCTAAGACATATAAGATAAGCATTCAAAATCATTCATTTTGGAGTAGAAATTACTCCAAGTCTCTAGCGAAGATACTCAAAGGCTTCCCTTGGAAGCAGTTCTGTAAATATGTTTGCCACTTGTTCTTTTGTGCCCACATATTCAAATCTAATGTTCTTCTCTGCAACCTGTTCTCGTAGAAAGTGGTACTTGATTGGAGTGTGTTTTTTTCTTGGAGTGCATCACCAGGTTCTTTGAGATACTAATCGTGCTTGTATTATCACAATATATTGGAATGGGTTCATCATACTCAACCTGTATATATGTCAGAGTTTTTTTCATCCATAGAACCTATGTACAATATCATGCTGCTACAATATACTCTGCTTTGATTGTAGATAAATATATTGATGATTTTTTGTGTTTATCCAAGATACTAAACACTCAACCAAGTAGAACATTGCTCCACTAGTTCTACGTCAGTCATCAATGCAACCTGCACAATCTACATATCTATAGGAAATAAGTGATAGATCATTTCCTTTTGTATACCATAATCCTAACTCTTTTGTTCCTTTGAGATATATGAAAACCCTCTTCACTACTATGGCATGTGATTCCTTTGGTACTACTTGAAATCGTGCCACCTGTCCAACTTCTTGCATTACATATGGCTTGGATGATGTCACATATAATAAGCTACCAATAATTGACATGTATTTCCTCTGGTCTATAGACTTTGAATCATCATCTTTGCTCAACTTGCAACTGGTTTGCATAGGAGTCGTAACTATTTTTTAATATTCCTTGCTGACCTCTTCAAAACTGTTTGGTTTAATTGTAGATAAGAGTTCTAAGTGCATTTGTTCTGGTGAATGGATTATTCTTCTAGTCTCAACTCTTGCATCCTTGTTTCCGATAATCTGATCTAAAGGATGATTCTTCTGTACTCATTTTCTAGGTTTCTTCTACATTTGTCTGATCCTCTTCATCTTCCCCTTCTACTTCTTCTTCATCTTTTGCTTCTTCTTCATAAAGTTGTTCCATTGATTCATTTTCTTCTTCCTTTAATTCTCGTCCACTTGTTTCATCAATTGTTACATCAATTCTTTCCACAACTTTGTTCAACCTCAAATTGTAACACTTGTATGCTTTCCTTGTACTAGTAACCAACAAGTACTCCTTTGTCCACATGAGAGTCAAACTTTCCCATTCATCCATCTTCTCTTTTTATGTAGCATTTGCTTCCAAATACTTTCAAGTGATTCACATTTGCTGGTCTTCCTTTCCATAGTTCATAGGGAGTTTTGTCATTGTTGTTTCTGAGCATTACTATGTTTTAAATGTGAACTTTTGTATGCACTGCATGTAATCAAAAAATATCTATCAATTTGGAATCCATTAGCATTTTTCGAGCCATTTCTTGTACTTTCCTGTTCTTTCTTTCATCAACTCCATTCTGTTGAGGTGTCCTAGCAACAGAGAATTGTCTTTTTGTTCCATCCCTGCTGCAGTAGTCCATAAATTCCTTTGAAGTGAACTCTCCTCCATTATCATATCTCAAACATTTGATTTTTGAATCCATTTCATTTTCAACCATTTCCCTGTAGACCTTGAAGTTTTCTAAAGATTTTGACTTATTCTTAAGAAAGAAAACTTCATTCATTCTTGTATAATCATCAACTAATAACATAAATTATTTCTCACCTTTTAAACCTTGTTTTGTATTTGGTCCAACTAGATCAGTATGCACAATTTTCAGTGGTCTTGTCGTTGAATATTCCTTTGATTTGAACCTAGTATTTGTTTGTTTTCCTTGTTGACAATGGTTGCATAAAGTGTTGGTTGGTTTCATGATCTAGGGCATTTCTCTAACTACTTCCTTTTTTTTGACTTTGACAAGGTTATCAAAGTGTATGTGACCCATTCTTTTGTGCCATAGCCAACTCATCCAGATTTAGGAGAGGAACGAACTGATTAATAGACTGAATATAATAAACACAGAGATAGGAAGAATATAACAAATATCCGGTGAAAAATATCTTCTATTAAATAATGAAATAGGTTGAAACTGTAAAACTGCAGAACTGAAACTTGCTCGAATGGTGGTAGTTATATCTAAGAAGAAATGTGGCTGCTACCCACATCCATCTGAGCAGAATGGATTACAATGAGGCTCCATAGGCCCTTTTCATATTACTCATGAATTTCAAAACCCTAGAAATACAAAAACTTAACCCTAGAAGGTGAAACGCCAAAAGTCATGTGGGCCCTATGGGTAAGTTGGTGTAATATGGTACCTCAACTTTCTAGCTTCGTAACTTTTTCATACAACCTCTGTTTTAGAAATGAGATAGCTCGTTGGAAAGGTATTTTGGATAACTACACATTACATCATCAAACTCTGACTCTATATACAATTTGATTGTGGCAAGCCAAAAAAAAACGTTTAGGGCCCCAAAACGGCCCCAAAAGTACAACAAGATGTGTTGACATGAAAACATACAAAATAAGCTAGTTGGATTAGGTGAGAGGCCACCCGTATCCACCTGGAGGATGTGTGGGGCTTTAGATAGCCCCAGAAGTGTAGAACCCAAAATTACAAAGCAGTACAGAAGAACGTGCTGAACAAAAAATTGGCATGAGGAGCCAGTTAGAATAGGTGGGTGGCCACCAATATCCACCTGGATCAATCCTCCCCCCTTAGAAAGAAATGGTCTCCATTGCATTGAGTTCCCCCTTTAGGTGAGGAAACTTCTGCTGGATTTGACCCCGAGTGAGCCACTTGTCTTGGTGTAAGAGTTGCCCTACCTTGAAAACCTGATAAAGTTGGATCTGTTGTTGGCGAGTTCCCTTGACCTATGTGTACACTATCTGATCAGTGGATTCTTTTTCCATGCAGTCACAGTTGAGCTCTATTTGTGTCAGTTTTTCTGTGATCTCATATGTGTCCAATAATGGTGGAACATATGGCCGAAGGAGGTCCACGTTGAATATTGGATGTAGAACAAGGAAGGGTGGAGTGTTGAGCTCAAAAGCATTGCTACCCACAACTTTGGTTATAGTGTAAGGCCCATAATGAAGTGGGAGAATATTTCAATGGGGCCCAATGAGATGCTCCTTCTAAATATGTAACCATAATTTGTCGCCAACCTGAAACTAGTGTGGTACCCTATGTTGATCATGGAATTTCTTGTACTTAGCATTGGATTTTTGCAAAATCTTCTGGACATGTTGGCAGATGTGTTGAATCTTCTCAATGAATCTGGTGGCTTTGTCAATCGCACACTGATCAGGGGAAGAGTTTGTATGTGATATGGCAAGAGGAAGTGAAACATTAATGGGTTCCAAGGGTTGAAATCCTAGACCCACCTGAAATGGGATATGGACGGTGGAACTATGGACAGCCATGTTGTAATTGTGTTGGACATATGGGAGAATCTTGTCCCATGTACGTGGATGATTAGAATTCTATATGCGTAGGATGTGCACAATCATCTGATTGATGACCTTTGTTTGGCCATCGGTTTGTGGGTGGAAAGAAGTGGATTTTGTGAGGTTGGTGTCCAACAGAGACTAGAGACTAGACCAAAAGGTGTTGAGGAACCTGTTGTCTCGGTCAAATATTATGGTCTGTGGTATCCCAAAGTGGACCCACACTCATTCGAAGAAGATCTTGGCAGTATCTACCACTGTGACATTATTCTTACAAGCTGTGAGGATCGACATCTTTGAAAACTGATCAATGACCACAAAAACACAGTCATTTCCTTGATCAGTGGATGACAAGCCAGACATGTAATCCATTGAAATGCATTCCCAAGGATTATCGAGAATAAGAAGAGGGATTTATAAGCATTTATTCTTGATGGTTGGCTTGGAAATGACACACACAGTGAAATATCTGATATACTTGTTGGCGTCATGTCAAATTATTTTCCTATAAAAATGTTTCTGAAGAATGGCCACAATTTTCTCTACACGAAAATGTCCTTCCACCCAACTGTAGTGGGCTTCCTAAATAATATTTGCACGCTCTCTTGTAGGAACATAGAGATGGCTCAGGTGGCATAAGAATCTATACTAAATGTGAAAATTAGTGACAGTTGTGCCTATACCCAAGAGATGGTAGGTGGTGGTGAAGTCTGGATCTTGCTGATAAAGTTGGGGCCACTCAGATGCTTCGTGTCCACATGAATGGAGCACAGTTGTGACTGCAGCCATAGGAGTTTGGTTGAGGCAGTCAAAAACATGATTGGAGATACTTGTATTATACTTTATGTTGAGATGGAAGTGCTGCAGATAGGTGTTAGGACCACACAATGCACCTTTTTTCCCATACTTTTTGCCACTATTACACTCTTGTTCACTTACATTTAAACTCATATCATCACTTTATCTAATCATTCCAAAGGTATACAACGTCCCTTCTCATTACTATACGTTTAATCTGTTTTGCATAATATTTTACATCATTCTCGTACTTAACCTTTGATTAGAAATGTATAAGTGCTGAAACAGTTCAAACTGCAGATTAGCATTTGAGGCCTGTTGCTGAAACAACAATTCGCGGAAGCTGTTACATAGTTCAGGGTCGCAGATGCTGAAACACGAAGCTGTTACACAGTCCAGGGTTGCAGATGCTAAAACACGGAGCTGTTACACAGTCCAGGGTCGCAGATGCTGAAACACAGAATCAACGATGCTGAGTTCATGGTCATGATGCTGAAACACAAAGGAAGTTGTTACACAGTCAGCGATCAACAACAACTCTACAACAGTTGCACCGTGGGCCAAGCACCAACCATCGCTCCTACATGAGAATGTTGAAACAGTCAAGAGCGCAAATATCATGGCTGAAACAACCCACGATTTGCGGTGCTGAAACAGCATCAGCAGCAACGAAAAAGAACTGTTACTCCAGCCGTAACAGCAACACCTCATTCAACACTTGTAATAGCATTCTGTTGCGTGAGACTAGGACATCCTATTCTGGTTTAGAAAGTCGATCTGACTAAGAATAGAACTGAGATATACATCTGTAATGTTTTGATCAATTGTATCGAAGGGATTCCCTCTTTAAATAAGAGGAAATCACCATTCGAGGAATCCAATTTTTATGTATTAAGAAAGCTTCAGAGAGAGGGACATACTTCACTTTCCAGATTGTAATGTGATTCATTGATAGATGAAAAAAAGACTGTTTTGAGCATCCTTTTATAGCCTTTCCGTCTCAGGGGAATCTTGTGAGAAGGTAGGGCCCACATTCTTCACAAGATTCACCCGTTAGTGTTATAGTGTGTGTTAGTGTAATTTCTGTTTAAACCTTGATTACTTTTGTTTTGTTGAAACACTATTGTTAATGAATTCTACTTTGCTGAAACACTATTGAACTCTGTCTTGTTAAGAACTTTGTTTTATTGAATGTTGCATTATTTTCACGAAGTTCATAATCATTTTAATTAGCAATATTGTGTGATGATTTTATGAAGTGTGCTAAATCAGAGACTAGAGCTAAGGGTTCTTGCTTGATGAAAGGGATTAAGGGCTCTGTTCTCTGTTAGAAGTGATCAACTTCCAGTTATTTTCCCTGAGTGTGAAATCAGAGACTAGAGCTAAGGGTTCCTGCTTGATGAAAGGGGTTAAGGGCTCTGTTCTCTGCTAGAAGTAGCTAGCCTTCAGTTTTTCTCATGAGTATGCTAATCAGAGACTGGTACTAAAGGTTCCTGCTTGATGGAAGGGATTGAGGGTCCTGTTCTCTGTTAGATAGAGTTATATTTCTATGCATTAATGTTTTCATGAAAGTGTGTTAATCAGAAACGAGGTGTTGAAGTTCCTGCTTGGGAATAAGGGTCCTGTTCTCTGGTTACAGAATAGTGGTTCTTTCTTGTTGCAGTTGTTATTTTAATGTAATCCAGGATTCTTTAGATTAATCTTTACAAGCTCTGCAATAGGTAGGTTGCTTTCCTGTGATTCAAGTCAGAACTTCAATTTATTCAAGGCAAGTGTGATTAGTATAGTTTCCTTTACTACAACTTTAGGCTTCTTTTGGAATCGAGCATATATTGTGCGTGGTTACCTTTGAAATAAAAAGACTTCCCTGGGTTGACAATTTATGTAGCACTTGATTGTTTGAATTAATTAAGCAATTATAGTGACCAACATTTTGGCGCCGTTGCCGGGGAAGGTAATTTTAGATTTCAAAAGAACTTATGATTTTTCATATACAAAGATTGCATGAAAGACCCCAAAGATACTAACCCTACAGGTGGCAAGGGAAAAGGAAAAGGAGGAAGAAAGACTTACATTGACGAGATAACATCAAAGTCTGAATCTGTTGCTCAACGACCAAACCTTCGAAAGTCCCAGCCTTCATTTCAAGCAATCTTTAAAACAGGGAAAGAAGTTTGGAATCCTGAGACAGTCCAGAAGCCAGCAGGAAATATTGAGGACAGAGCAAGCGCAGCAGGGGAGTAGTTAGAAGAAAACATGGATGAGTATCATGAAGAATTGCATCGTGAAGAACAGGCAGGTCCTGAAGGAGAGGTAAATGATGAAAACTCTTTCTCTACATTAGGATTTCCTATCGGCGATCTTCCTAGAGGGGCAGCCCCCATGAAGAACATTCTACTCTCAGCATTACCTAATTTCCATGGTTTGTCTTCAGAAGATCCTGATGAATTCCTTTTTGAGTTTGATATATTATGCAGAATCTATGATTACATTTCCAATCCTCAAAAATTAAAGTTATTTCCAGCAACACTAAAAGGAAATGCACTAAGATGGTTTATGAGTCTTGGAGGCCATGTAATCACAACATGGGACCAAATGAAACATAAATTTATGAAAAAATACCAAGACTACTGCAGAACAAGAGAAAAGAGGGAGGAGCTATTTAAGATGATGCAGAAGGAGGATGAAAATCTGGAGGACTTTGTAGAAAGGCTACAATACAATCTACAAAGATCCAGTCACCCCAATGTAAGTAAAGACATTCTTAAAACTATATTATTAAAAGGAGTAAGGGATGACTGTTTAGATATGCTGAACATGCTTGGAAAAGGAGACATATCTAAGGAATCATATGATGAGATTGTTAATTTATGCAAAATATGTTCAAGAGGAGCTTCAAGAAATAGATCAAACAGTAGGGACACCACATTTTCAAGAGTCCAGAAATCAGCTAGTGGGGGAGCAACAAGAGCCGAGATAGGTAATTTACTTGAAGGTTT
>JASDQU010369468.1:0-11557 GCA_032191745.1 Picea mariana
TACTTAGAGAACTATCAGGAGGATGGGGCATTTCAGCCTTGGCTGATGGTTATTCCATTTCCTCGTAATCTTGACAAGTTTTTCAAAACTACTTACACTCGCCCATGCCATTATGACCCTTATCACGACAAGATTGCGCAATGGCTGGAGGATTCGTACAACAAGAATATCCAACAAAATGGTAAGATCATGCTTACTTTGTTTTTAGATGATGATTATGAAGGTAAGTGTGATATGTTTCTGTCATTTGTTGATCTATTACCATTCTTATTAGTAATGCTTGATCGTGTTTCCATTGCAGAATTGGAGTCACTTCGATGGCTACATTGGAAGCATGACTTCACTTAGTATTTTTGATTTGTTTAGTAGTTAGAGTAGGTTTAGGAATAGGTTTTCTTTCAGTTTGATTTCTCACTATTTCTCTTTGTAATAATGCAGTCATGAACGCAAGTGGGCGCACCACGAGAACCATAATACAGTTGTTGTCAGGGAAGTCCCCTTGATCTTTTTCTCTTTACTCTTAGTTGAACATTTATTTTCAAAAAACGCAGTATCGTCATGAAAATCCTAAATGGAAGGTAAAGAGATAAATAAATCTGAATCAACCCTGACCCAAGGTACCACGAGTAAGACTACTTTCCCATCAATCAAGATTTTCCTACTTTCTTTCAGTTTCCCAAGGGATTTGTTGCATGAGGTTTTCAAATGCACCTTCTGTACATATTTTCTTTTGTTTTTTTGGATTTCTTTGCTTTCAAATCCTTCTTCGCTGGTGTGTTTTGATTTCTCCCTTATGCTTACTAGTTTTTGCTGTTGAAATACACATACCTGCATTATGAACTGGTCAGACAAAGAAAACAGAAAATTCTTTCTCTGAAATGACTGCTGAAAAGTTGTCTAAACATCAATTGTGATATGCTTCTGAAATTTACATCCATGTCAAGGAAAGATTGTTGTTTGAAAGAAGTTTATTGATTTAAATCTATAAGTGAAGCCTGTCACAATCATCCATTATCTTCTTACGCTGTCCCTATTCCTTAAGGGAATAACTCAGAAGATGTCTCCCTGCCTTAGAAGGTCGGTTTTGTAAACGAACCATCTCTGAATCTTAATGAAGGACAACTTTAAAATAAATAAAAAAATAAAAAAAAATAAAAAATTCTTTCAAGGTCTGTAAAAATATGACTAAAATATCATAATTTTCAGCATCACCCCACTCGATTATATATCTTTAAAAACTAAATCATAAAAGAGCTGTGGGAAGTGCTTGTAAACCCACTGGGATACTGAACAGGTCTACTGGCAGTGGGTAAATGCATGCATGATGCCAAGACAACTTCGTCGGGGTACTGAACAGGCCTGCTGGCAGCGAAGCAATGTCAGGTATATGAAAATTCATAACCATGAAATCTCTTGACCTTAAAATGTCCTTTATTTTGATCTGGAACTTCTTGGCAGGATACGGATATTAGAGTGGGTTAAATGACAACCCTGTCAAGGCTATGGACGCCTGCTGGTAGCAGTGGCTCTGTCAACAGTATTGGAGATTTATCTTTAATATCATGACTCGCTTGTCTTAAGAATGTTATCAGTTTTCCTCTTTTAAGAAAAGCTGGAATTATTTGATTGATGATGATGTTTAAACAATTTTCTGGTTGTTTTTGAGTTAGAATTATTCTCATTATCCTAATCTGGATTTTTTCTTTTGGCATAGATAACTGCGTCTACCAGTGTGTCGCCATTGTTGGCAACCATTTCACATTTTTATCCTATCCTTATAAGCTGCCTACACAAGTGTTTTGGAACCCTTGATTCTCATCGCAATTTTTTGGATAAAATGACATGATTATCTTGCGCATCTGCACACCTGCCTTTTGTTCTCGTTTTCACGACTGCAAGCGTGGAAACTTTGATTTCGAAGTCACGTCAATGGAATTAAAATCGTCACTAGATTATTATGGTCACTCTTGTCTATGTGTTCATTGCATTTCCAATTTAATTATGGTCGCACAGTTAGCAAGACACCAAAAAACCTTTACTCATTTGACATTTTTTTGTTGTTAATATGATTTCGTTTTTATGAGACTGTGATGGTATTCGAATGATTATGATCGAGTTTTTGATTCAATGGTGGTTTGATGTTCTATTGCTTTTGATCGAATTCAATGGGTTCATAACAACGCATTAACATGGTGATTAGATCCTTAATTCAATAGTTTCATACAATGCATAGGTTTTATGGTCAAATCCTTATTCGAAACATTGTTTTGATTTTAAAACCATACAAACACTATTGCTTGCGCAAATATTTGGGTCGACTTACCATAGTTTTCATTAATTGATTGAATGGCATTGTTTTTTAACATATACCAATAGTGATTTGAATCACCATATGCGTCGTCGATTGTACATTTGGATATGATTGTTTTGCATGGGTTGATTTCGTTCCACCACCTTCACACACTTAGGCATTAATGGCTGCCTTCTATCCCGGGTCACCTCTGTTGGTTTTGGGGAAATCCCTGAGCTTTCGATCCTGCGTTACCCTGTCCAAACCCTTGCCCATTTACCTGACTCACTGTGTTCCCTTGCCTATGGAACCTGTGGTGCTCATAGAACCAAACGGCAGCCAAACACTCCTGTTGTTCGACAATGCTCAAAAAGATTTGGAAAATAGTGGCTGGCTGGTTTTTATCCAAAGATTTGAGGGTTTCAACCTTTCGGTAGCCCAACAGTTCACCCTCACCTTCGACGGATACAGAGCTAAGGTCAAAGCCATACAGCTCGAGCTAAATGAGGAATTCCTAAGCTCAGCTACAGGACTACCAGCTACAGGGCAAAGGTGGTTTAAAAATTCCAAAGTAGACGAGGTGCCATGGCCGCTCTTATTCACATCAAGAAAGATTGTTAGTTGCGATAGAGGTATGCCTGCCACTGCCCTCAAACCCAGGTGGCACGATCTTTTGGGAATTGTTAAGCAGTTTGTGACCTACAAAGGTCGTTATGGCTTGGTATTTCTGTATCATCTTCGGTTATTGATGAATTTTATAGACTACCCTCTGAATATGCCACATTATCTCTTACGTAGTCTGTACAATATGTCCAAACGATTTAAGCGTGAGAAGGTTGATAGCAACCTTTTCCATCACTGCTTGATCAAAGTCATTATCGTTCATCATCTGAGCCTTAGTGGTGACTACTGGCGAGCCTTCCTATCAAGGAATGGATTTGCCACCCCCGAGTGTGTTCTAATGGATAAGTCTGTGGTCACTGAAACACTGGTTGAGCCAGTCGTGCCACCTCCTACCCTTTTACCCCCTGTCAAACCCTCGAATTGCCCCGACATGGACCTACCCGATACCATGGCCGACCCGTGTGCTAAAGACAATACTAAGGCCGTCAAGAGGCCTGTGAGGAAGAAAGGCAAAGGTAATATTGCTGTCAACAGTAAGGGAAAGAAAAATGCACGATGGATATCGAGATGTGCTCGGAACAAGCCTAAACAGAGATCTGACCAAAAGCCTATCGTTCTGAGCGAGGATTCAGACTCTGAGATTGAACGTTTCCTAGCCGAGGAATACCCCTATTCTCATGGCCTCTACTCTATGGAACTCTATGACTATGTTTCCAACTTACCTCCGTGCCTCAAGAACAACCCTAACTTCCCGGGAATTAAGCTTCACAGTGAAACCCTTGGTAACTTGAACGAACCCTCACCTGTGATGTCGAGGCCAAATCAACCACCTTGCACTCAATGCAATTCCTGGCTTGAACGTTATTACACGGATGTTCCGTTGTTGCAATCTAAGATTAAATCATTAGAGGAACGAGTTACGGTGCTGTCAAAGGAGAAGGACAGGCTACAAGCCAACGAGAAGAAACAAAAAAACCACCAATTCAATTGTCTTCAGAAATGTCAAGGCAGCAACGGCCTTTGTCAATTCAAAGATATCATGATCGAATCATTTTCCTACTGCCCAGGTATGTATTTCAACATCGATTTTTCTTTATGAGTTGGTTTGAATTAATATAACTGATTGGGTTTGCTTTCGATTAGTTATGTTTGTTTTTAATAGATTCAAAACAATTATGTTTACTTCGATTACCGAAAATGATTATGTTTTGTTTTGAATGAATATGTTCGCTTTGGATTATGATTGCATTCAATCTATACAAAAGATTTGTTTGCTAAAATCAGACACAGCTATGTTTTGATTGATACGATTTTGTGTTCTTGGATTGTGTCGGCTCTGAGTTAGCTCGACTCGGTTCTGTTTGGTTTGATTTTGAAACGATTTTGTATGCCCTAAATTAGCATAGTCTTTTATGTATGCGATGCATTAATATCAAAGATTGGTTTGATCAATACAATGTAATCTATTGATTCGAAAAAATGACTCTGTTAGTTTTGGATTTAAAAACGATTTTGTTAAGTTCTGAGTCGACATGAAATATTGCATTTGTATTGGATGAATATGAAAGATTTGCTTGATCGGTTATAGTTTGTTTCGTTTGAGATTGATTCAATAATGATTTCGTTGATTTCGAATCATCAAAATGACTCTGTCTGCTCTGAATTGGTAATAAAAAGTGTTTGACAGATTGCATATATCCCTGTTACCATTCGGTTGATTAAACATGATTTCTGTCTGTTTCAAATTGGCATAAAGATTTGGTTACTTCTGGCATGAATGATTTGTTTTGTTTTCAATTAGTAATTAAATAATTGTTTGATAGTTTGAATATATTTCTGTTAGTTTTGGATTGATTTAAAATGGTTCTATTTTCAAATTAGATCAGCTACAGAATCGTGAGATTCTGTAGCTAGTCTTAAAATTTAGATTTTTGTTAATTTTACCAATAAAACATTATCTAAACTTGTCTATTCTTGTCCACCTACAGGTACCTACGAATTTCAATGGCAAATTGGACATGTTGTAGCAGTTTGGAGCATGCGTTTTGTGTTATAGTTTTGTTTTAGGTGGTTAGCTTAAGTCAGAAATAGAGACTTGGGAGATTATTCCCAGATTTTTTGTAAACTGTTTTGATAATTCCCACAGGGATGTCTTACCCTGTGGTCTTTAAATACTTGTTATTTTTGTAATGAACCCATCATCGATTGTTGGAAGAACAAGACTATGGATTTATGATGATACAAACTCGAATGGAAGTGGATCTTTTGCAACAGCTTTAGCTTTCAATTTATCATACTTTCGTTCAGGTTTTGTGCATTTTAATTTGTGATTAAGTCATTGACTACTTTAGATATCAAGACTTATTACAGGTTAATGCGTTGTGATTTAAATTCTGTCCATGTCTTATGTATCTCAGTTTTAATACAGCAATTACTCTGTTTCGATTTAACGAATAAAGGTTTATCTCCTTCGTTAAATGAATCATTTTGTACAAATCTTCGCATACAGGTTTATCTAATTGTGATGGTTTGTAAATTATAAGATTGTTGTCGTTTTATGTCTTGTTTGTTCTATCATTGATATTCGAAAGAGCACTATTGCTTCATGTTTACAAGAAGCTTGTGGAAAATCTGGTGCCGGTTTCCTCCCATCGAACAGCTGAAACTGATACTTTGCACGGAACAAATTGGAAAGCGTTATTACAGGTTAGTTTATTAGTGTTATTTAAGCAGTTTAGATAGATATATATAGTTCAGATTTATAGTTAGGATTATTATTGTAATTGCTCAGCTTAGATAGTTTTAGTTTTATTTCTTTCTCATAAAATTATAAAAATCAAAAAACAATAGTTTTGCTATCATAGGACAGTTTACAAATGATTTTTGCAGGTTTTCATTTAAAATCTGTAATCTGTAAATATTGTATATTTGTGATTAAGATTTAATTGTGTTGATAGCTGAACATTTAATTAAGTAGAATTATTGTTTTATGATATCAGTTAGTAAATTGTATGTATTTGTTTTAGATTTGTATATAGTTTTGTTGTAGCTGCTTTTCCCACTTAGATTAGTTTTTCTTAGTTTATCTTTTCTTTCGTTTTTCTAGGACTTAGATCGGCCAATGGAGCCGCTAAACCCGTCGGGGTGGATCATCCCAAACGGCTTGGGTTATTTAGACAACCCCGGACCAGATCCACTCCTCCAGTTGACGAGCATTCATTTTCTCCCGTCAACACACCGGTAAGTTGCTCTAGTGTTGGTTGTTGTAACTATTCTTCCAATTAATTTAGTGTTTGCATGTCTTATCTTATAGGGACTTTTTTAGTGCGTGTTGTTTTTGAATGGTTAGACTACCCTAGTGTGTCTTTGATCTTCTCACGTAGTGGAGGATCACGAGCTCCGCTGGTCACGAAGGCTTCAAGGCCTATCACCGGTTACACTGGAACCACCCCCGCCACCACTAAGGCGAAAGCTAGACCAACAAGGGTCTTTTGAAGCGACCGGGTCACACAAAGTTGTGCTTGACCAACATACGGAGGAATCAACTATCTTAGACTTTGAATCGCAAGCTCTTGGTCCACTTGAAACCTCCATCACTGATCTTTCAGCACCCATCATCGTACCGATTCATCCTTATGAGTGCCAGACAGTGTCGCACACAGCAATGGAAACAAATGTTGTTACTCCTTCTGGGAATTCTTCAATTCCCACTACGGTTGTCACAACAAGAGAGTTTCCACCTTCTAACCCACCATCACCGGTCCGAGCCACCATGGTCTCGACCACCTCTACATCACAAAGTGGTCTGATCCCGTCTCTGGCGACAGCCACGACCCCTTTCACACCAAGTGTGACAGGCCCTCCGTTCTCATACGGGATGCCTAGTTCAGGTACAAGTTCTGTACTTTCCTACTCCACTTCACAGACTTCAGATCTGGGGGCAGGGAGCTCTAATTCTCCTCTGCAAGGACACATGGGGGGCACTTATGCTCCTTTTAATGATTTCCCTTATGGGGGAGGTCATATACCTCCTTCATCCCCTTCACTCGGTGGCATGCATCAGCAATCCGCCGGGCCACCTGCACACCATAGTTTATTTGAAGCGGGGAGTCAAGGACCACCTTCACATAATATGCCAGTAGGTTTGACACTGTTTTCTTTGTTCGGTGCATTTGGTAACAACGCCTTCTCATCAGCTACTTTCCCAACTGGGGGCAACCCCAGTTTCGGAAAACCTATTCCTATGCAGGGTATTATTCCTGCACAAGGGGCACACCCAGGAACTTCTTCCACATCAAGGCCTTGGAATTCTTGGTAGGGATCACTTCCCTCGTCAGGAATGTCGATTTGGGTTAATTCTTTTCACAATCAATGGAACCCCAGACAAAGCACTATGCCTATCCCCACGGGACCGACATGGGGCAAGTCTTCCCAAAGTCCTTCGAATGTAATCCATGCCCAACCATCTATGTCCTATTTTGGAAATCAGCCGATGATGTCTCCTCACACACAAAATACATACGCTGGCCATGGCCATGGTTTTTACCAAAACCCAGGCCAGGAGCCAAATTTTTCCTAGAAACCTGGTGCCAGTCAAACTCCAAGCCCCTTTTTCCCAGGTTATCACCAACAACCCAAACTACCTTTCCTGGCAACCTTGCATTTTCTAGACTTGACAAGGTTTTTGAATGACCCTATCTGTCACGATCTGCATTGGCTTTCTATGCCGACGAAGTATCCTTCGGACATCCCAAAGTTCCAAGCCAAGCCTAACAAATATCCAAGAGATCATGTGACTACCTTCCATCTTTGGTGCTCATCTAACTTGTTGAAAGACGACTCTGTACAGTTGTGATTGTTTCAATGTACTCTCATTAGGAGTGTCGCAAAATGGTACATTGAGCTCGATTGCTCAAGATACTCTTCCTTCGGCGAACTGGCGATGGATTTCCTAAACCATTTCCAGTTACCTGTGAGATATGACGTTGGCACCGAATTGCTGGCCAATTTCTCACAAACAAAACTGGACCATATCTCTTATCACATCCAAGAATGGAGATGTTGAAAGAGTCTAATTAAGGTACCAGTCCCACCAACATTCCTGCTCGAGTGGTTCCTTAAGTCTTTGGTCCCACAGTTGTCCAAAGACATCGCAACGTCGGGAGTATTTTCCAAAGAAGATGCCATCATGAGAGCTCAACAACTTGAGCTAATCTATTCTCAGTCTGGTTTATTATACGAGATCTTGCCAGATGCACCATGCTCAATACTTGATAACACCAGACAGAGAGTTGGACCACATGCTGATGGTATTGTTGGTTCAGCACAAACAAAGCCCACTGAGCAATTGACGAAGCAGTTGCAGCAGTTGTCTATACAACACACAACGATAGCCAAACTACTGCTTTGGCTGCTCCCACTACCAAAACGTCGGATGTACACACAGTGCAATCGACTAATCCAAAGGCCACCCAGCAGCCTGAAGGAAAGAAAAAACAACGAAAGAAGGGTAAGGGGGATAAAAAACCTATCGATAATGCTGGCGGGGACAACACTGAGAAACGGAAGGTGAGGTATCCATGCAACTTATGCATGGAAGACCACCCAACCCATCTATGTCCTAGGCTTGCGGAAGCCCAAAAGTTTGTGACGCAGCAACAGCCTGTTGTGTTAACCAATCCATTTCAACATGGGCAAAATCTAACCCAAGCCTCTGCAAGCACGGAAGGGGGCAGCCAAGGACCCTCTCCGTCTTCGAACAACCCTGCATCCACGAATGTATATATGGTGAAGGGTGATGCTTTTCTATTGACTAGAGCGCATGACTATAGTAAACCAAGMACTTTTGAGAAGGGCAAAGAAGCTAAACTCCCATCTCTTCCTCTACAGATTGAGAAGATGTTGGGTGAAACAATGACACGCATCCCCAAAGGAGCGTTCAAAAAATCTTCTCACAACCCAAATGCAAGGGCCGCCCAGAACTATTYTGTGTGGAAGATTTATCACAAACCCCTTATGCGATGTCCTCTTTGGAGGTCCTCCAAAGCTGCCCTTCCCAGAGGAAATCCTTGTTAATCGCTTTAGGATCTACCGAGACTTGTAATCTGGGTACAATCATGCTGGATACAACTGACCTAAAACATTGTCTTCCTTACCACGTAGCGTTTTAGATAGTAGTGGCTTATCCCACAAAAACTTTTACTCAGAATATCTTCCGCACGGTGGTTGATGAGGGAGCCTCGACATGCGTTATGTCGTTGGCATGTTGGAAGGTCATTGGCCAACCCATTTTTTCTCCGTCACCTACTCTCCTCACTACTTTCGACGGTCATTTGTTCCGACCACATGGTATCATTCCCTCTTTCCCCGTGCAGTTAGGAGGGAAGACCTTGTGTGTCGAGGTAGAGGTAGTTGATGCGCCCCTCGACTATAACCTCTTGTTAGGGAGGAGTTGGACTTATGCAATGCAAGTTGTGGTTGCTACAATTTTCTGAGTCTTGTTGTTTCCACACGAGGGTCGGATTGTGACCATCGATCGATTGTCTTTCTCCAGACCTGACCTTTCATTGGGGGCATCCACGGTCCCAATGATTGATAATCCTCAACCAGGCATGGTCAACATAGGGGTTGGTTTGTGCCCATATTTGATGGGTACCTTTGATTACCCGCCTCCTCAAGGCGATGTCAAGTTTATATCTGATCACCATAAGGTTGAGATTTTTCAAGTTTCGTCGTTCCGCATGACTTACTTCACCAATCCATGGATACTTCCTTCCCCATCGACCACAATGGATGGGACAGGGCACTCGGCCATGTCCATGCCCTTTTCCACAGCTGAAGTAGCGTACTCTTTAGTCCAGCAAGCTTCAGCTAACCCTGATCCAACTCTTGCACAAGAGTTCGATCCACTTCTAGAGCCTATTTGGGCTCAGGGTTCTCTCGCTAATACTGATTCATTAGACTTAGTCTTTCCCTCTAATGAAGTTGTAATTGGAGCAATGACTAGTTCGGACAAACCCTGGGATGATCTTCATCACAGATCATACTTTCTCCCAAAGTTAAGCAGAATCGAAGCAGGGCAATTCACTTTGACTATGACTGGAGATAGGTCTTGTCCTATTAATCCCTTAGCCACACATGAGGTCTATGCTGAGGGTAATATGGCAACCATTGCTGAAACTATACCGATAAATATCTCCAGAACCTCTGGCGTCATAGACAATGTTTTCGTCGAAGCATACTACTCCCCCGAGGAGATACCCAGCATCGACCCACAAAGAGTCGATCATGAGCTAACTTTGTTGTTTTTCAATCTCGCTTTGAGATCCAAAAGCAACATCCGGCGAGACTTCATTTATGCTTTTTGATCTCGTCTGAATTAACTGAGAAAATTAACCTCTACGGGTCTTCTTTTAAGCCCTTTTCAGACCCTCTTAACATGAAAAGATTGTTGAGCGATCTTGTGGCCTTTCACGCTTGTTAACTGAAATTTGAAGTCACATCCGTCCAGCGGTAGTTTACCCCTTTTTCGTTTCAGACGGTCAACTGTATGAACAAAGGTATACTCTATGGAACTTCAGTTCTCTAGAAGAGTACTCTCAGGTATCATTTTAGCCCTTTTTCGAGCCTGAGGGACTAAATTTACGAAAAAGGAACCCCCTCAGAGTCCATAGTTAAGCTCTTTTCAGACTCCCTAAAATTGAAAAGATCGTCGAGTGACCTTATTCTTTCACACTCGTTAAACTGGTCCAAAAGAACATTTCTGACGGAGTCCATAGTTAAGCTTTTTTTAGACTCCTTAAAAATGAAAAATTTGCCGAGTGATCTTGTCTTTCTCACACTCGTTAAAATGGTTTTGAATAGACGTCTTTTCGGTGCTAGTTTACCCCTTTTTTGAACCGACTAGACTATCTTTGAAAAAGGTACCCCAATAGAATCTCCTTTTACATTTTTTCAAACTCTCTAAATATGAAAAACCACCGAGCTTACCTTCTATGGGCTCGTTAAACTTACATTGAAGGATGTTACCATTGTGTGTTTTGTTAACCGCGTTTGCATACCTTATATACCAGCCTTGTATCACTTTGCTTCTGCATCTTAACACCCTTGGCCCCGGGAGTTTTTTCCCGAGTATCATTATTTTGAACATCAGTCTTGTCCTTGCGCCTTGAACTTTTATGTTTTTAGCACTCGTTCCTCCATTGTAACATAACATTCCTTTATTCTTTTTTCCAAAATCATTGAAAAAGACAAAAAAATCAAATATACCCCAAAAAGAGGAAGGGAAAAGTATTTTCTTTATTGGCAGCATAATGAGTCGCCCTTGGATAAAGCACATCTGTCTGTTTTTTCATCAAACTATGGGATGTAATACGACCTTAGGAAGTTGTTCTCGCTACATAGAGTTGTGTCCTCCTCCGTTTGGTTATTCTTCCAAACATATGGAGAGTTTGCGTTGTCTCCTACTTCGTGAACTTATGATTAATGCCATGCTTCCTAAGTATCATCATTTGTCGTGTTGTTGTCCAAGAGAAGTTTCTACCAAGCCTGAGTCGGCCCCTCTGCAGTTTGTCTCTTGCCCTCATACCCGGCCATCCTGAACGTCCAATCAAGTCTTTGTTCAAAATCAATGAAGCCTTCAGT
>JASDQU010369472.1:0-11421 GCA_032191745.1 Picea mariana
TAGGATTCTCTACACTACCTATATTGACTTTCCACAACTTCAGTGGGTGATTATAGGAGCTACATGTGTGACTAGGTATGGTATCCTGAATCTCTCTAATGCCTTCGGTTTTTTTAATGTCTAAGTTTCTAAGCTCTTCTAAACCGTCAGGGTTTTCTAGGTTTCTCCAAAATTTACAACAAGGTACATATATATTATCAATTTCAAGACTCAGACTAGACAAAAGCAAGTGAACATGGTCATCACATACTACTGGACTTGATCTCTTTTTACAAATGTCGGTAAAAATAATTTCCCTGGTTCTTTGAAGGATAGTGTTGAGCTCGGGATACTTACTTGTAAAGGAGAAATCCTTGTAGAATTGTTCTTGTAAGATATTCCAAGAGTTCATTTATCTTCTAGTCTCCTCATGTATATACCAGGCCTTTGGAATAGGCCCCAATGAATGGAAAAATACTTGGACCCATAGGTGAGAGGGTACCTTCACAACTCTCCACTATTTTAATCAATGTTCAATATGCATCCGAGGGTTATATTGTCCATCAAATGTCTTGTTTTTCATCCTCCCACTCTATAATCGAGGCTTTATGAGTGGCCCACCATCTAGCCGGGGTATCTTACAAGTCTAAGTTAAAAACATAGATCCTTTGTTCCTCCGCTATATTTTCTTCCATGCTGGGGATAAAAATGTGTACCTCTAAGGTACCATTGTATGTAGGGGGTTCTCTGACCTAAGTTCCAATCCATATTATTTCTCTGACAGTTGTGCATTTCCTTGAAAATCACTCATATGAACCTTGCTTCCAACTATCAAACGATGCTTCTGAATCCTCATTAGCAGATTGTATGCTTCTCCAACTTACTTATCCATGTTCCATAGGATTTATGTATTATGGTTTCATTTCTCTTGTGATGGTGTATAATTGGTCCATGGCCTCTGAATCCATATTATGGTCAACGGGTTCAATATATCTGGGCCCTAGATAAGGATCTAAGGGATACACTACTTTTATCCCGTCTGCTTCAAACATCATGGTGTCCCTCTTTAGATCAATGATAACATAATTGTCATATGCCAAATCAATCCCGAGTAGAGTAGGGTAGGGATCCTTATCTCCCATGATTTCAATCACCTCAAAATCAACTGTGGTTTTAACTCTCACAACATCTATTTCCACATTTTTCAGCTTTCCAACTGGGAATATGCAATACTGATTTTTCATTCTCAACTGGATGGGGGAATATACTAACTGAGGTTTTCCCAAAGCCTCCTAGGTATTTTTGGGTAGGATGTTGACATGTGATCCAAAATCTATCATGACATCCTTGATTTCAAACTCATATAGCTGGGCTTCTAACCTAAATTATTTTCTAGTTCACACCTTTCTTCTTTGTATTCTCTGGGTATTCTTCTCAGGGAGGTTAGTCCTTACTATGGATTCTGGGGTTCCCTCATTCCCCAGTATAAAATACAGTGTGCTACGCAACTTCTCAGTAAGTTGGTCATCCCCTATGATATCAAAGAATAACTAAAACCAAAGATTGATTACACTTTGAGATTGCTCAGGGTGTTTTCCTGGAATTGCAGAATTCCTGGGTGCTAGTGGTGAGGTAGGGGATTGTGCAGGGTTAGGTTGACATGTAGATCTAGGAGGATTATCTATTACTTTTGAAATGGGGAAACTCTTAAATATCTCTATTACATTTTTGAAAAACAACTTTTGTTTCATAGAATCATACCTGCCATCTTTGGGAATAGATTTATGAATCTTGGGCTGACTATCTGTTTCTGCCCCAGTCTTTGCTCCTCTGCGAGTGATGATGTTAATATTTGGTGGATGTCCTTTGATCCCCCTTTTTAATTATGAGATTATTATATTATATCAGTGTTGATGAACTTGATATTCCCACTTTACGATGAATTCTGGACAATCTTCAGTTGTGTGCCCATTATTCCTGTAGTGGGAGCACCATGGTCATCTTGGGTGAGGGAAATATCTGGCCAAATGACCTTGTTCATTGTATTTGTAGAATATACTCAGACCTCTGCCTCCATTTATCCCTCCTTTGAATCCACCTCCAACCCCTCCTCCCTGGCCTCTTCTAGGTCCTTGAGGGGTTTCATTTACTCTGAATGATGTCCAGTCTAACCTGTCAGCAAGTGCATCCAACACTCTACATTGATTCATGGCATGGGTCGTAGATGCACAAAACTCACAATGTATTGTATTGGGCACATTTGTGTACTTCTACATAATAGGACACTACCTCGGTGCATGTCCTTGTGTCCAAAAAATCTCACAATACTCCGCTATCTGAGGGGTTGGAGCGCCTAGGAAGGTATTATACAACCCTGGTGTATGGAATGGTGGAGTCACAGGCACTTGTACAACTCCTCCCGTAGGTCCTGAAGGCCCCATCAAGTTTTGAAGAGGTCCCATTCCCCTCATGCAGGGACATTCATTTTCCATATGCCCTTCTGTGTAGCAACCCGTGCATTAAACTTGAGGGTGTCTTGGTCTTTGTGTGGTTAATTCTTGAATCTTTTCCATTAGCACTGATATTTTTCCCTGATGTTGTGACAAATTTTCATCTACTAGGGGTCTGATCATTCTCAGATTTTCTGGATAACCTGCCATGGATTCAATCTTCATCGATTGTTCCAAGGATTCTATTAATGTGGCTATCTGCTGTTGTGTTAAAGGAATTCTCATCATAGGTAGTAATCCTTGGAAGTACCATTCCCTATGGTGATATTCATGAATTAGGTGCGCTAGCCTCCTAATAGAATCCTTGAAATTTTGACTGTAATCCCAATCAAATTCTCCTCCCCTTTGTTGAATCTCCCACAACTCAGAGAGAGCTTGTTGCTCTAACTGAAGTAGTTTGAATTTGGCGATGAACTTCAAACGAAATTGGCCAAGGGTGAACGCTTGTCCTTGTATCCCAGGCTCAATAGCCTTCATGTACCATTTGATAGCACAACCCCTCAAGGTAGTATGCAATTATACTAACTTATTTGCATCGAGAGTCCCTTTGGACCTCCAGATGGCTTCACACAAAAACCAATGCTTCTCTACATCTTCATCCCCTTTACCCTAGAATTATGGGTATCGAGCGATCGATCTTACCATATGTCCATCCATTGTAGGTCTCATTGTTCCTATTAGAATAAAACCTAATGGTCTTGGTTTTGATGTGATTGGGGATCCTAATTTCCTCCCAAAGTTTACACTTACAAACTGATTTTGACTAATTGGTTGCGAAGGAATAGAAATAGCATAAGTAGGCAGTGTAGAATTTACCATGGGTATAGAGGAAACCTGGGGGACAGGTGATTCAGGGCTACTTCCAATGACTCCTGGGTGGGTTTCTCTGATCTGGGGGGTCTCGTTATCTTCCTCTAGAGCATCCTTCTCTGCGTGGTTCAGAATGTTTCTTGCTATCGAGGATGAATCTTCTTGATCTCCCGCAAGGTCTAGACCTTATTCGTCCTCCCTTGCTTCTCCACATTCTTCTTCTCATCCACCCATCTAGGGACTCCTTTCTCTTTGTGCTTCTCTCTACTGCAATCTTAGACTGGCCAGTCTTCTCACCTTCCTCAACTCTTCATTCCTTCCTTCGTCCGTTCCTCTTGATCCAAGCTCTTTCCGCAACACCTCGGATTGCTTCGCTCCTCTTTATTTACTTTTCCATGCCACCACTTCTCAACAATGGCGGATCTCCTTAAGGCTCGCTCATTTCTTACGTTCGTTTCTTGATATTCCCCCATCTTTCAAAGAACCCTTCCCCCTTCTCAGGTCATGATCCCACCCTAAAATCACCCTAACCCAAGCGTAAGTGTTTAGGCTACCATCTCAGTTGAGGGAATACTTATCATCCCCTCCTTCATCAAGAATAATTTATTCCATAGGGGAATTCCCCTCAAAAATATTCCACGCGCACCTTTATTGAAAATTTCTTCCACACGTGAAAAATATTGGTGATTCTCGGCTACAAATTCGACGATGTATCCCTCCAGAGTTGTGCAAACCCATAAATCGACGGCTCGTGTGATCTGGTGATCAAACTAGTGAAGTGTTGCAATATTCTCTGTATCCCAAGTACATGTCTTCTTGATGCATTCTTGGATTTCTGGAGATTCTTAGAGCCTGTCTATCCAATGGAATAGTTCTTCTTGAAATTTAACCCAGAATATCTCATACTGGTCGCTCAATCTTTCTGAGTAAAAGATAGAATCTCTTGTATTCTTCTCGCTTTTTCCTCGCAACTCCTCTTCCTTCCATATAAAGGTGTCACAATTTATTTCCCGCCATTTTTGAATCTCATATCTATATATCCATGGAAGCATTCACCTCACAGGTTCCCTTTTAAGGCATAGGTCCCGACAATAAAACCATTTTGTTGGTGCAAATGTGTTTAGACCAGGGTCCTTCTCAGGTTACCAACAAAAGGTACTGAACTAGTCTAGAGCGCTGGCATTTTCATCTTCCTGGGAGGGAAGAAGTCTCACCCGAAGTGCAACTGAGACAAGAAAGAGAGGGAAGGGTAAGGAGAATACTTAGACAAACCTTTAAGGTATCAAGGCCCACTGTAATCTTGCACATAAAAGACTAGACCTGTAACAATCCCGAGGAATTCCTAACTGGAAAATAAAGAAACAAAGTTGTGTTTCCATTCATAAAGAATCATTTAGGTACATCAGACATAAAGGTAATAACTAACAACATTCCATTCATACATTAATACTGAATACACAATATGTAGATTCAAAATTTAGGCCTCTATTTGTATTGATAATACCAAAATTTGATACATTGTCTGTCTAGTTCTTACCCAAATCTCCATATTCAACTATACTATAGTATTGGCCCATTACATCAGTGACTCTCGTCACACTATCCAGAGTTACAAAAGGAATAGTGATATCTTAGAACTAATATGCTAGGAAATAATGACATTACAACCCTCTCATTAACCCTTCATTAGTATCTTATCATTATTCATTATTATCATTATCATTATTCATTATTAGCCTATTACAATCACATCAGTCTCCTATATATAATCTGATCTTCCTGGTTAAGAACTCAAGATTTCTTTCTTTTCTTGATCTTGTTGTTGATGTTGCGTTGTCCCTTTAACCGTTTTCTGTTTCTTTCTTTGTTGCACTGTTCATATTCTCAACAATTTGCGCAACTTCCATTCTCCAAAATGAAGCTGCAATTTGTTGTGCGCAAATTATAACCAAAAAAACGAAGGGCCCAAAATATATATATATATATATATATTTTTCCTTTATGGATGGATTTTCCAGCTATAATCAAATTCAAATTCATCTAGAAGACCAACACGAGACTACATTTATTTATCCTTGGGATGACATGTTTGTGTATAGGAAAATTCCATTCGACCTTAAAAATTCCGGACCTACTTTTTAGTTGACCATTTCATATAATTTCCATGATATTAATCATATTGTGGAAGCTCATCTAGATGATTTCATTGCTCATTTTAAGAAAAGGGCTCAATGTCTAGCTCATCTTCGTGTTGTGTTTGAGAGATGTAGATATTACAATATTCACCCAAACCCTCATAAGTGTAGATTTTGTGTGGAGTCTAGGAGATTACTCAGATTTATTTTGTCTAGGCATAGTATTATGGTTGATCCTTTGAATATTGAGGAAATAGTTCAATTTCCTCCCCCATGCTCTATCCTTTAGCTTCATAGTATTTAAGGGAAAGAAAAATTCTTGCGACGATTCACTATAAATTATGTCAAGATTACCAACATGAACCTTTGGAAGAAAGGAGTTACATTTATGTGGGATGACCAAGCACAATGTTCTTTTGAGGTTTTGAAAAATGCCCTCATGTCAGTTCAATTACTGAGTCCTCCAGACTATAGTAGGGAATTCTTGTTATATCTTGCAACATTTAAATCAATCATTGGTATGGTCTTGGTTTAGGAAGATGAGTCATGCTAGGAACATATAATTTACTATCTTTATAAGGGGTTCATTGGACTATAATTGAGGCACTTTCATATTGAGAAGTTGGCATTGGAAGCTATTCATGTTGTTCTTGTTCTTCTTCAACAAACTTTGTTTATTGCAAATTCTAACCCGATGTAGTATACATTGACCTGATGAGTAATTGGGGGAAAGTACAATAAATGGATTGTCATTTTACAAGAATTGACTTGGAATTATATCAACCAAATMAAAGAAATATTATCTTTCCCTAAGCTGATGTTGGAGTTACCATGAGATAATGAGGACCCTGTTGCAAATGAATCCTTACTTGGTGAACATGTATTCCTCATTGACTTGATATATCCTTGGTATGAATATATACTTGTGTATATTCAAACTCAGATATTTGACCCTCATCTTTCTCGCAATGAACATAAACATATTCACCATCATGCCCAATGCTGTATGATTAGAAATGACACTTTGTATCATCACGAGGTAGATGTTATCTAGTGTCGATGTTTAATTCATGAGAAAGTTGAGATAGTTTTGAATGATTTCCATAGTGGAGGATGTCGTAGTCATCTTCCTAAAATGATAATAACCCAAAACAATTGCATAAAAGATACTTTTAGCCATCAATTTTTAAATATTGTATTGAATATGTCAAGAAGTGTCATTCCTGTCAAATACTTATTAAGAAAATGCACACACATCCTACTCCATTACATCCTATCATTACTGTCAATACCTTCACCAAGTGGGGAGTGTATTTTATGACATGTCATCTTGATTGTKCACATGGTTACAAGTACACCATCATGGCCATTAACTACTTCACTAAGTGGGAAAAAGCTATGCCAACCTTCTTAAATGATAGCGAGACAACATCATTATTCAAGTTCAATCATATTGCTTCCAATTTTGGTTTGCCTTGAGAGATTTTCACTTATCACAATTGACATTTTCAAAACAAAATGATGTTAGATATAGTTGGTCAGTTGGGTTTCGACAAGAGAACTCATTAACATACTAAGGAAAATGGTCAAGTAGAGGCTGTCAATAAGGTCTTGAAGACTATTCTTTAGAGGATGGCCAATAAAAATAAATCCAATTTTCATCTCATGCTTCTCCCTACTCTTTCAACATATAGAACCTCGATAAAGACTACCATAGGATCTACCCATTTTTATCTAACGCGTGGAGTAGAGGCAATCCTTCGAATTGAATGTGAAATTCCTTTGCTAAAACTAGCTATTGAGCTCCTACCCAATACCTGAACTAGAGAGGAATGCCTCTTGTACATTGAACAGATTGATGAACATTGTTAATATTCTACCACAACTAATTAGGCACATAAGAAGCATATATAAGTTTAGTATGATAATAATGTTCATCCTCACATGTTTTTGAAGGGGACATTGTCCTTGTTTAAGATCAAGATAATGATAAGTTGGGGGTAGGGAAGTTTGAGTCAATGTGGTTTGGAGCTTACATTGTAAAATGGGTTCTCAACAAAGGAGATTGTGATTTGGTTAACTATGAAGGGAACCCTTTGGATGAGCATTGTGATGGATTCTATATAAATAGGTATTATGCATAGGAATTAATTCCATGTGATCCTTTGCACATGCTGTATATAAGTTTGAAATTTTACTTTATTCATTAGTTTGTTTTTGTGAGTCATGCTTATCATGCTTTATCATTAATTGGTATATGTCCATGTGAATCCTCGTCTACGTAGGATTTGCTACAAGTGCTAATCGACACACCCAAAATCTTATTTCCATAGCTTGGGTCATTTATTCTCCCATGGGTCAGATTGTGAATTTGGGCGGTATTTGCATTGGTCCTGCAATCGATAATGTTGTTAATTATAGTGCAGTCATTGAAATACCCTCTAAGTGTTCACTTGGATTCTCAATTGATAGTGTTTTAGTTGAACAACATTTACTACGCGTGTGATCCTATTCTTCTACACAAAAAATTATGTGAAAGACTTCTTGGGCACTTTTTTAGTACCTTACTTAAATTCATGTGCCAAGATAAGTCAATGCATTTAACGATTCATTAGCTAATAATGTGCTAGAATGGAATTTGTCACATTCATAGATTTAAAGAATGCATGTACATAATAATAAAATATGCAATAACATCATTTGCACATTGCTGGAAACAAAATCATGTGTGTGTGTGTGTGTATCAAATAAAACATCACATCCTGTCCAAAAAGTGTAATGATAGTACAAAAATGGGTTGTGTAGCCTATAATGGTACAAAATTGGCTTAATAACCTAGGGTGCTACAATACATATTGCTTGAATATCTACAAGTAAATACTCCTTAGAGTCTATATTTGGTATAGGAGGGACTCCATGACCACTAAAGTAGATGATTTCCATCACTAGTCTATGGAAAAGACACCATAGTGGTGGCACTCCCACCACTACTCGCTATAGATCCTCAAGTATGTTTACCATCTTGGTCTCAAGAAAATTATGATTCATATCCTCGTAGATGATTCTTTGCAAATGTCTTAGTATACATGTTGCAAGTGGATATACATGTGAAACTACCTATGGATCTATTGATGTGGCTATTAGATGAGCAATATTTTCCTTGAAATGACAACATCGACAATTTTGAGGAAAATCTTCATGTCTAACTGGTCATTTATCTACATTACCCAAGTTATATTTTTTCAATATTATCATTTCATACAAAAAACATTATATACCTCTTTAAGATCCAAAAAAATACAAACTCCACAAAAACACCTGGCACTATGTCTTACCTATAACTCCTCACTGGGATCCTATGGGTAATATAATATTTTGGTCCAAATGGAAGTTGATCCTAGCATATGGATAATCCTTGATTGTTTCTATCTAGCTAGTAAACTAGTTAAAGAAATCATCATATTAACCTAACACTAGGTGGCCACCACCTAAGTGATGCATCAAATCTATCCAATGAGCCATATATTGCTCCCTTAGTCTCGCTAATGGAATCATGTATTGGGGTCGAGTCAATGGGATTGTCTCAAAGAAGAAACTACACAGTATACTCCCATAGCCAAATTTATTTTACTTTGTCAATCTCACTTTGGTTAGTACTCCTTGAGGTTACTTTAAAGAGAAGTTGACCAATCAAATACTATTGGAGTGTAATGGACCAATTCATTTAATAAGATACCAACCAACATTTACCCTTGTAATGACCATATCTACTACAGGAAATACATAATTACCATAAATTACTCCATTAACCATTAATTATTCATTAATATTCTTATTGAGAGGAGCATTGAGAGTAAGGAACTTACATGTGGTGTTCATACCTATAACCTAGTGACTTGAGGAACATACACATACCTTGGTCATTGTTGTGACAATCACAACAGTGGGGGATGAATCTCCACCCAATTGTAGACCTTACTACTTTAATATTTAGTAGCAGGTCACCCCCGAGAGCTCAAACCACTACTCAACCAGTGAATCCTTATCCTTTCCCTCTCTATATCTCAACCAAGGTGAAACATACAGAAGAGAGATGACCCTTTTATCTTTCCTTCCCCCCTTATATAGAATCACAAAACTCCATCCCTAGGATCTACTTGAATTATTTATTATATTTTTAGGGTTTTTTTTCATAGATTGTCATTACTTATTTTACCATTACCCCGATTGTTCATTTTTAAGTATTTATTATACTTTATTTTTATTATTTACTTATGTATTTATTCATTTAATAATAATAAGATGGGGATAATCCCTTTCAGATAATTATTATTGTTATTTAATAATAATATCAAAATGATCCCTTTTTTGGATAATGATTATATCTCCTTATTATTATTATTATTATTATTATTATTTAATATAATAATAATACTACTAATAATGTGGGGCATGCCAAGGATTCATGCACTAGATTCCATAATGAAGAAGTGGACGAGATGTCTGATATAACCTAGTAGAGATTGACACTTTGGTCAAGGCATACATGATAATCCTCAAGATCATATATCGTATAGAAGATATAACAATATAGTTTTTATTCTTCCATGTGCCTATTCCACAATATAAATCTATGTATCCCTCCACACTCTCAGTGCCTCCTCCTTCCCCTCCTCCATGCAATATTATTAACTTACCTTGCCAAGACAATCCTGTCAGAAAATACATATAATCTATAGTGATCTACATATCTCATCATCAATATGGAATGTTTGTGACTTAGTGTCTCACATCTATCTAAGATTCCACAAGAGCCTCAAGTGAGTTCACATGTTTGCACATTTGAAGAACATGAGGAGCGTACAATAATATAAAGTTGATCCTATGACCATAGGATACCTCATTGTAGAAATATGCATGGCCTTATGCTCATTATCTCACCAACCTATCAAGTCCATGGCACGTATACAATTGACAACAAAACAAAAGAAGGTTAGTGCCTTAAGACAATTTTTTGAAAAACCAATTATTTCGACTTGCACGTGTAGATTTTAACCTTGTACCATATTTATTGCAAACATATTTTTCAGTAAAAGAAAATAAAATATACAATGAAAAATACACACATTACACATATATTTTTCCCTTGGAAACCTAAACTGGGAAAACCAACATATTCTATATTCATTCATAGTAATAGATTTCTTACAATAATCATCCGAGAGATATGAAATCGCGTGAGCGTCTGTGGCTCGTCGTGAGCACCTAGGGTTCACCGTTAGTGCCTAGGGTTCGTTCTACAGTCAGATCCGGCCATGGCCGCCCCAGGGGGTGGGGATTCGGCCCCTCCCCCTCCGAATTCAGAAGAGGACGCGTTCATGAAACTGATTTCCAGTGGAGGCAAGCGCAGGGTCCCTTCTTCTGTTCCAAAATTCATAAAAAATCTAGATGAAATCCCAGAAATCGCCCTCCAGGAGACACAATCGATCAAGATAGCCCTTGCTCTCTCTGAGAGAGGGATGGTAGGCTAGTTTATGGGACTTTGGCCCTCAGCAAAAACCACCGACGCCTGGGTCCAAAGGAATTGGAAGCCCCACCTGAAGCAAGGAGTTACCTACTACCCTTTGAGCAGTGGCTTTTTTCTTTTCGAGTTTATAAACAAGGAAGATAAGGATCTCATTTTCAGAAATGGACCATATTTTATGGGAACCTAGGGGTTGTATCTGAACCGCTGGACCCTGGACTTCGATCCCATGGTGGAACTGCCAAAGGAGGTACCTGTTTGGGTCAGGCTTTTCAACTTGCCGGTTCACTGCTGGAACTATGAAGCTCTGCAAAAGATAGGGAACGGAATAGGGAAATTCATTGATAAGGCAGACAACAAGTCCATCTACAACTGCGCCAGGATATGTGTTGAAGTGGATCTCGAGGCAGGGCTTCCGGAGGTGGTGAAGCTTACTGTGGGCAACTGGTCACACTACCATAAA
>JASDQU010369473.1:0-11440 GCA_032191745.1 Picea mariana
GTCTTACTATGACTGGACATCCCTAGGCCATATCACTTCATGAGCATGGATTGAATGATCTTCTATGGAAACTTTCCTCTTCCCATGGATACTGGCCCAATGGGTTATTCTGTCTATTTCTTCAGCTTTGCATAGTAGATCAGTGTAATGTCTTTGAGCTATTAAATGATATGCTAGGGATTTCATGCATGTATTTGATAAATTTAATGATGAAACATGATTGACATTGCTATGATCCCAAGGACTGATGAGCCCATGGAGGGCGTAGTTTTTGATGTGTAGGACCATGCCCGACGGACAGGTACCAGTGGACCGGTACACATGGGGCTGAAGAGCCCACCAGATGGTTGCTGGGATGGCAGAGACAGGACAACGTTGTGATGAGCCACTGCATGAGAAGGAAGAAGGACGTTCCACCCAGGACACTTTGGCAGAGCCCGACCTAGGGGGGACCACCCACTGCAGATGGAACGTGTGCCTTGGATGGACAAGACGTCACTTGAGAAAGTTGGGCGTTGTCTGGAGCATGTGGCAGTGTGCTGCGGTCATTTGGCATGTGTGGCAGCTTGGAGGAGCCCTAGAAGGGCCAACGTTTGGTTTTCTGGATGTTGTGCTTTCCCAAAAAGGGCCAACGTCTCCCTCAAAAGAGCTTGGCGTCCCCCTTTTAGCTCATTTTATGACATTTTCTAGCAGATTAATGTAAAACAGTGTAAAATTGGTAGTCAGCCTTGTTGGTTGTTTTAATGACCTAAAATTTAATTAAAAGGTCATTGATTGGTATAAATAGAGGACGTTGGACCTCATTTAAAAAAAAAAAAAACATAACTCACTCTCTTGTGAGATATCTATTTTTAGTCTTTGTCTTGGTATTTTGGCTCTTGGAAGTGAGGCGCAACTCTTGTTTGGAGGATTTTCTTGGCATATTATGGTGTTTCTCTCATTGGAAGGTTTACAACTAGGGTTTGATGAGCATTCTTCATGATTTGTAAGTGAATTTCTCATGCAAAGCTTCTTAAATGAATGGTTGTAGGTTAAATCTCTTGCATTTATTGTTATATTGCTATTATATTGCTTAATCTTGAAACCCTAGGTATCAAGCACACAAGTAGGTCCTTGCTATATGTCCCCATGCTAGAGAAATTGTTTTAGCCATTGATTAAGGAAGATATATCCTAGCCATTGCTACACTAATCATCCTTTTTCTGAGTTAGCATTTAAACATAAGTTGAAGAGAGGAGACGTCCTAGGCCTAGTTGATTCTACACCTAGGGTTTTAACCTTCTAGGGTTTGAAGAGCCTTGCTCCCGCAACACTTTTCTCCCTTAGACTTGTGTTTTAAAGCTAGCCGTTTTGCCAAGAGTATTTAAAGAAAGAGGAAGGAGCATGAGGCCTTGCTTAAGCAACACCGGAGTGAGCCTCCTTCCCTTAGGGTTTTGATTCTAGGGCCCTGCCATTGCAGCACCATAGAACCTAACTCTCTAGTCTTTCGATTTTGATCCTCCCGATATCTTGCCCTTACTTTTGACTCCATAATACCCTAAGGCACTAGTTTTTCTCTCCAACGTTGAGCTTGTTGTGCCAAAACAATCTTTCAAAACTCTCAAATTTGAAACCCTAACTAACCCTAACGTCTACTAACCTAGAAATTGATGATGACGTCATGCCTTATTTGAGCTTTTGGTTGATAGAGAATACTGTGGCTTGGTCATCCCATGATAGACATTGAAGTATTGATAGTTTGCATTGGTTAAATAACAAAACGTTGACTTTCTTTGTCTATTAGATTACTAACCCTAATAAAAGATGATGTCATCCTTAGAATATTGATGCAGCACTCTGTTATATATGAGCATTTGATGATATTTAATGCATTGAGTTAATTCAATGATTGATCATTTTCATTGGATGCTATATCATTCTGGTATTTATTGACAAGTGATTTTATATTGCCATTATCATTATTGCAAACATTGACTTCGTCAATATTTACTGTTATATATGTTCATATACATTAAATATTGATAGTCATTGATTAATGAAGTATTAACCACTGTTGCATGTACTAGTATCATTATTGTTTTGTCTCACAAGCAGGTGCCTCTTCTGTGGTTTTCTTCATTTGACTATCTTCTTGGCAGTAATCTGTAAAGGGGAAACTAGCCTTAATCCTTTGAGCCTTTTCCTTTCAAAACCCCAGATTGTCAGGGATGTCTCCCTTGGGCTTAGCCACCCTAAATAGAAAGGACCTCCCCATTGTGGTGACATTGGGTGGGGTAGGTCCCCGTTACGCCAGTTTGACCCTTATCCTATAGCCTTAAGACCTAAAACTACAAACTGAGCGATAACAAGAACCAGAATTCCAATTGACTTAGCCCTTCTTTTCCAGTGTCTTTGACCATATAGAAGCCAACATGAAACCCATACGGTATGAAAGCTCGCTTCTTGTCCTTTACTAAGGTGGCATTGTATCCTTGCAAGATGGTGTGGTAGAAAATTTCCCCTCTTACTAGTTGATCGGGAACATATATGGGTAACAAATGGGGTGCCCCTGTGGCTCTGAAAACTCCTGATGTAGGTTTCACGTTCATCTAGATACCAGTGACCCATTTTGGATATAACCCCTTTTGCTTCTTTTGACAGCCTAGGGCATTCTTTCTTCAACAACAAAAAATAGATGTGTGCAATAAACTGGTCACAGATAAAGGTATAGGATTTTTTGTACCTTCTATCCCATAAAATGTTGAAGTATACATGTATCGGGAGCTCCAAAGAGTGCTAGTTCAAGTTCATTCTAGAAAAAATGTTCCTGGCACAGATGACGTCTAACAAATATGAGTCCATGTAGAAGGAGGGGGTTTCCCCCTCTTTTGGCATCTGGGCCTGTCTTATGCAGGTGCTCAGCTATTTGGAGATGATGGCACCCCAATTGAAACTCATGCCTAAAATGGCTACCGTATAAGTTAGGGGCATCCAAGCCTCTGAAAATCGGGAGAAATCCTTCTCCCCATGTAACTTGCAGAGAAGAGCCATCAATTATATGTATGGTTCTCTTAGATTGGTTGTTAGGTACCAACCAGCGGTCCGGTTTGTGAATTTTTTGTCTTCCCTCCACCACGATGCCATGATTTTGTTGGTATCATGTGAAGCATAGAAACTCAGAATGAAATTAGTGCTCATCTTTTCTTCCAACTCCCTGAGATTGTAGTAACTCTCAACCTCTGATGGCAAGAAAACCCCAACGCATCCACCATTATCATCATTGATTAAACATTTATGCGCATCGGTGTGATCAATGAACCACTTTAGGAGCTCGATGTAAGGAAACACTGGAGTTCGGCTTGCCACCATATGTAGATAAGATTTGTGGATGTTTGGGAGGAAATCATCATCGAGCCTCCTTGTATCAGGATTGTTGTGCAGGGTATACTCGAGGGGTTCTTCTTTCTTGATTTTCTTAAACAATTCTTCCCATCGAGGAAATGTTGTTTTGGCTCCAATGTTTGGCTCTATGTCTCCAAAGGTCGGAGGTTGGATGAATGCCTCCTTGGAAGCTGTCTTGATGAAAGGCACTTGTTTTGGGGTGAATTCTAATTTTCTTGCAACTGTTGGGGAGGATCCCTCTCCTGCTTTTGGTTCTTGCGGCTTTGGCGCTCTTGGGGATTTTCTGGTGAAGGGTTTCTTTGGAGGCATTGTTCCTACAATTAAAACAACCTTTAAACATGTGTACAAAGCAGTGTCAGGTTGTGAACTCATAATCGGAAACATGAAACGCCACAAGTGGATACATACCTGTAATGCTTGCTAAGAAAGTTGTCTAATGCTTACTAAACTTTGGACGACTTATCCGGGTTTTCGGCCCTGCTCCTCTGTGCATTCTGAAATATTTTCCATGCAGAATAAGATCATGCATAATGACTTCAACAGCATATAACTGGAGAGACTCTATCCATCGTATCAATCAGTTAATACAACTAATAATATAATTCAAAATAAAACTATCGTTGATTCTTTTCAATTAAATTCTAATTGGTTGACGATGAAGGAAAGTGCATTGTGTCAACAAACTAAAATGGGTTCCTTCGATTGGAGCACGGATTAGCAACTAATGCGTGATCCACAATATTATTCACACTTTAAATGCATCGTACCTAACGGATCCGTGGGTAAAACGTCTCATCACGTCGTATCTCTCCAGCGTGGAGGTTGGGGATCGACACTTTAAAATGTAAAATTAATGTGTATTTTATTTTGTAATTCTCCGACGCCGAAATCATGTCAGGTGTCGGTAATCGGTGATACCGCTCTTCTCTATGCATGAAGCTTACCTTTTATTTTTCCTACCGAAGCCGAATGGGTTGGTCTTCGGCGATACCTCTGCCAAGTTTCAATCATAAAAAGAAATACTTTCATTTGTTGATGCCAATGAAGATCGATGTTCGACTATTTTAAACTTCTCAAACGATTTTCATCATCTTTAACGTTTACCGATGTCGAAATGCTAAATGCGTCATGGAAAGATTTAGTGTGTTGATTCCCTAAGTAGCTTATTTAGGACCCTTTAACGATTAAGATGATTCTTTGTTGTATGTTCAGGCAGGCTTTAGAATGAACATAAAAAATAAGCGCAAGTATCATTTTCATACTGAAGGAAAAACAGACAGTGTAAAGGATCAAGTGGTACCCAAAAGTAAAAAATGAACATAGACTTTTAGGATTTGTTGAGTGTTCAACACAACCATATCCTGTTTCTCCCCCCCCCCACCCATGAGTGGACCCTCGCTGGCACCCATGATGTATCCGACCTCTCAACCATGTTCAAGTTCCCTTTCTACCTCAGCATATAACCTGGGAACTAGTGAAAGCGCTTCACCTTCCTATCTTCCCTACGAATCGTTGCCATAAAAAAATTTGTACCTTCAATTTCCCGGCCCCCCACAGCTCGTGGCTCCTCTAAATGGGAAAGCACATGCCAATGTTAACTTTGTTCATCCCTCTCCCATTCAACAAATTCATACTTTTGAACTATTGAATACGACAAATCCATCCCATCAGTCGAACAATGCCAAGAAGAAAGGAAAAAAATGAAACAATAATAACCCGGGACCAGGCGGAAACAACCCCCAATAAAATCAACCTGCTAGGGGAAACCAAAATCAAGGTAACTAGAACCCCCAAGGGGAAAATAAAAAAAAACGCCAAGGGAAGAACAACAACAAAAACTTCAAGACGAACTTCCCTTTAACTCTTTGTGGTGAGTATGGACATTATACTCACCATTTCCCCCAAATTTTCGACTTCAAATGGATGAAAGAATCCATGAACACGCCACATCCTCCAGCATCACCTACCCCTCAGCAGGCCCCACAACAGTACTTGCAACAGCCACTTCCATCCATATTGAAAAACCTTATTCCACACCAAGGTGTGATGAATACCCAACAGGAGGTACACCCTACCCACCACAAATGGGGAAATATCAAAACCCATGGCCCTTCCACCCTCGAAATCCAACAGATCAAAATATCCTCCTCACTAGAAAAGAAGAGATTCTTCTGCAAACGTCCGGTCATTAATACAATGTGCCCCTCTGAATCTACTCCAACCACCTCGGAAGCAACTCCAGCTACAGCCGGACAAACCTTGATGATTCCACGCCCTAAACCTACCATTCGTATACCTCGCATTCTATTACGATGGAATGTCAACAACCCTTAGGCTAGGGAAACACAAAATTACAGTCTGTTCGATGACTTGGCATAGTCTCCTGGACCCATGTTTATATTGGAGGTCCTCCAAACATGTCCAACTCAACGTAAATCCTTACTTTATGCCTTGGGGGAAGTCGACCCAACATATACTAGACTCATCACATTTGATCTAGATAGCGGAGAACCACGCCTCCCCGCTCTGGTATCTTTCCGAATACCAGTAAATATTCAGAACATCATGGTTCATTGGTGTATCATCGATGAAGGTGCCTCCACATGCATCATGTCCAAAACAATATGGCAGAAACTTGGCTCCCTTAATCTAGTACCATCCGCCATCACCTTGAGAGCCTATGATGTTCAACCATCCTCCCCTGAAGGGCTCTTCCAAAATTTCCCCGTCAAACTCGGGGGAAAAACCATCCTTATCAACATTGAAGTTATCGACACCCCACTTGATTAAATATCTTGTTTGGATGTAACTACAAGTACTCTATGAAGGAAGTAGCCTCTTCTATGTTTCAAACAATGATATTTCCCTACAACGGGATAATCGTTACCATTGACCAAATTACACATTATGAGCCTAACCACTCCGCCAACATCGATAACAATCCCTCAAGCCATTACCGAAATTCCCTTCTTCTACCCCCCACCTGGAGTTAAACCATTTTAGGTAGTCGCGACACTTACCCTTCCCAACATGATGCTTTCCATCCCTGTATGGTATCTACACCCACCTGTGATGGTTCATCAACCATATCTCCCTCCTCATCCATAGGGAATCCCAATGAAGATTCCAGTACAGGCTCCGACTGCACCACCCCCACCCCCAACCACCAACACCACTACCATTTTTGGGGGAAAATGGAAGAATAAAGAGCCTACAAATCCACTTCCTCCCTGAGTTCAACCTCCTTGTGCACTATGCGAAAGAGATGGACACCCCACTAATAGATGTCCTATTGTTCCCGAGTTACGCAATCTGATCCAACTCCGTCGAGAAACCACATTGATGACCACTTCACCAAGCACATCTAGTACTACACAACATCCTCCACTAAAGGAAGTAAAGGGATGCGAACCAAATTATCTTGTGCCATCTGTTCAGAATATGGCCACTACACTCATCATTTTTGAGCTCTACCTTAGTTTTGCTAGACGCTAGCGGAAGTATGCCAAACCTTTTAGCAAGAGACCTCTTCACCACCACTTTCTAGTACTCACATCACTGACATTCGTTATGTCTCTTTCTCAGTCCCCGAATGGATGAGATTCCCTTGCGCTCTCTGTGACTCACTTGGTCACTTCACATACCGGTTTCCTTTGATTGTTGCATACTGAGGTCATCATTCAATCCCTATTCAACCACATCCAACCACCTCACCATTGGTCCTGCCCTCTCTAGATACTGTCAAAATCACCTACCCTGAACCTGAGTCACTTCCCACCCCTCCATGGTTTATATATCAACTGTCTCAAGATATTCCCCCAAATCCACCCAATTCTTCGGTTCATTTCCCATAGGAAATCTTACCCCCTACCACAACTTATCACCCACAGTCTCTGGACATTTGGTTTATGTCAAGCGAGCCATTGCACCCTGTATGTGATATCTCCTCTATGTCTTCGCCACTTGAGGACACTTACACTTTGACAAACCATGGAATGCACCCCATCGTCGAGTGCTTTCTATCTCACATGAATCTTTTGACCCTCCTAGAGAAGCCTTTGTATGTGTAATTGAAACCAAGGATTTTATTCCTTCAGGGCATATAGATTGGTTCAACAACGCTATCCCTTCCCTAAATGCTTTTGAATAAGGAAACATGGCCAATGTATCCCCCACCATCAAAATTGACATTTCCATCAAACCGAGAATCATAGAAGAAATCACCATTGGCACCGCATGCTCCCCTAAGGAACTCATAGCTTACAAAGATCTTTTTTAGGAATACCGGGATATTTTTTCCTGGTCATATATAGAGATTCCTGGCCTTGATCCTTCTATAGTCAAACATCACATCGACACATGGCCCGATGTTGCCCCAGTTCGTCAAATGCAATGCACGACAGCCAAAACTACCATTGGTTTTACACTGTTCCACCTCGTCCATGGGATCGAAGCCACCCTCCCTATGGAGTGTGAAATTCCCATGTTACGCATTGCCATCGAGCTATTACCTGACACTACTCCAATGTAGTAGCATTTTTTGACCTTAGATTTGTTGGATGAAGATTGTTGGTCTTCATTACAAAACAACGAGGAAGATAAAAAATGGTCCAAAGCCACCTTTGACCGCCATGTTAACCTTCATTCATTCAACGAAGGATATCTTGTCCTATCCTACGATATCACCCACGATACTCTCGGCCATGGGAAATTTGAATCATTATACATCGTCCAGCACTGCCTCACTAAAGGCGCATACATCCTAACCTCTCCAGAAGCCTATCCTCTCAAAGAACCCATTAACGGGTTGTACTTAAAGAAGTTTTACGCCCGAGTTTAGCCATTCTACCTTACAATTTTTCTTTGCACACATTTGTAGAGTTTTTAGTCTTCTTTTTCGCCACCACTCCTCATGTCTTATCTACCATCCATGTTATTGACATATGCATCCTCCATCGGCCTACCACATCATTTATGTTGACGGTGCTAGCTGCTAGACATAGAACCTTGCTTCTGCTGCTTGGGCCCTCTATACCCCCTCACATGAACTGCTCCACTCCAACGGCATATGTTTGGGCTTATCCACCAACAACCAATCAGAATATGTCGCCTTCATTGGTCTCCTCGCCAAGGCCAGTCACTACCACATTCATCACCTTATCATTTTATTAGATTCCCATCTTGTCATCCTGCAGCTCAACAATGTATATTGTGTCCACGATCATTGCCTCTTTCACAAATACCTGCAAGTTAGATTCTTATATCACAACTTTGTTTCAATCACATTTACACATATTCCAAGACAATTTAATCAAATAGCAGATAATATGGCTAACCTAGTGTTGGATTAACATTTATCACATCAAAACATCATCACATATACATAAGCATCATACATCGGTCACAACATATAGATTAGACATCATAAATCATAAAAAACATAAACACATCAAGACATAAAAAGAGCCAATGATATGTGTCCATATATATATCCTCAAAAAATTTCATAATTTTTTACAATATACATCAGTCGTAGGTCAGTGAGTCCCCCCACCCCTATAGGTACAAAATGGGTATACCCTACCCTATACAAAATGGGTATCAACTACCCTATACAAAATGGGATTGCAATCCTATACAAATACAAAACCGACACTCATGGTGCCCCTAGAGCTCCCCCCCCAGGTCCTCTTTCAGTTGGAGGCACCCCACGAGGGGCTAAGCACACAACCAAAGAATAATCTAGCTCCTAGCTCGCCTCGCAAGGTCGAGCTACCACTCTCTATTCAAGATGGGTATCCCAACACCCACAAGAAAAAACAATCAAGAAAAAAAAACCGACAGCATAACCTTACGCTTGCCAATGGTGAGCCATTCCTCTTCTCTGTCATTTCTTTTATAGATTTCTTCTTAGTGACCTTTCCTTTTGCACATTAAATTATTTTTGTTAAAAATTAATTAGGAAATATTCTCCCTCATACACTTGTCATCCAATCCCTTAGTTGCGCTAGAAATTCATTTAATTAATTAAATTAAATTGCTAATTTCCCTCACCCACCTAAAAGCATTCCTAAAAACGCTCCTTGTTCTCCCCTTACTCCCTCAATTACTTTAATGACTAATACCTTTCTTAAAGCTTAGTTGAGTTCATTTTAGGAAAGTTCTCTAGACTATATTCTTTTCTATGTTCCACATTCCTTTTGCATTTAATTTCCCCTTTTTGTCTAAGCTCAAATTTAGCAAGTTTTGCACATAGACAACAATTAAATTTTTAGATAATTTAATCCTCCTTTAAATTCTAAATTTATTTTTTCCCTTTTCTTTTCTTCATCCCCCCTTTATTAATTATTTAATTAATTTTTTTTGTATTCATATCCTACTTATACCTAGGATTTAAATTCAACTAGGCTTAGCAATTTTTTAAGGGAAGGGTTATAATTAATAAAATTTACTTACACATGATTATTTTAAGGCTAACCATCTCAAGGTAAGATATCGTTTTCTAGGCACCCAGGTTCATTGACTCATATGTTTTTAAACATCACGACGTTCCCTTCAAGACACACTATGTGCTCCAAGGGTGCCACTCGCCTTTATTCATGTTTCAATTATGCGACGTGCCCTTCAAGACGCACTACGTGCTCCAAGGGTGCCACTCGCCTTTATTCATGTTTCAATTATGCGACGTGCCCTTCAAGACGCACTGCGTGCTCCAAGGGTGCCACTCAACTTTTGACTAATTTTGGTAGATGTCTAACCTTTGGAGTCAAAACTTTGTCAGGCGACCTTGTGGGAGACTATGGGCCCTTAAGGAATAAGGACCCTGCTTTATTGTGCACCCATTAGAATCTTCATGAGCAACTGTCTCAGTCTACCCTCATGACATTGTGGATCTCTCGAACTAGGTAATCGTTAACCTACAGTTTGAGCCACGATGGAAGTGATAGTAGGCTATGGCAGGGCTGGTTCCACACCTCTCCCTTAATATCTCTGGTTTTCGTGCATGGCTCCTTTACTCCAAATGTGATTCTAATTAGCAATAAATCGCCAACCTGCATCCACCAACGAAAATGTCAACGATCCATAAAAAACATCATAATATACCCCTTCGTATGTCACATATGAAATAACATAAATACTCAAACCATAACGGTACACTCCCTAACTCGATCCAGAGTCCAAGGAGGCCCATCAATGCCATAGGCATCCTCAATCAGTCAAGAGTCCTGCACACTCAGGAGAACCCAGTCAATAGCATCTGTCTATACATAAATAACATAACATAACATCATAATCCATAGTCTCATTATCATAATCCATAAGCAAAGCAGTCAATCATATAATGAACATGATTACTTGAACGCAAGTGTCCTCAAAGAATAAGTCACATCAGGTGCGCGCAAGAGCGGGATGTTACAATTCTTCAATGGTGGCCTTATAAGTTAGGAGATGTAATTTAGTATTTAAATCCTTTAAGAAAATGTCAACTTTACTTTTATCAAAGAGMAATTGTMTTTGATTATCAGAATTATMTTCAATGGCACTCTTGTTCATGGAAAAGTTTAGAGTTAGGGTTAAACGTTTATGATCAGAGTCGGGTTCATGGTCATTTAAAAGGTTAAGATATTCTATTTGGTTGGAAACAAGGATATCATAAATCACATCATCTATGGCACTACTACCTAGCCCATGAATACAATGTATCTGGTTGGAGTTTGGCCACTTCATTACTCCATTGCAAATTATTAGGTCTTGAGAGCTACAGAGATTGAACAACTCAGTACCAAACAAATTTTCAATTAGGTCTTCAGAGCCTCTTTTGTAGCTATTAGATAAAACAAGGTCCCCATCTATCGATAAAGGATTATATTTGGAATCATGCTTAAAAGAGTAGCTTGTTTAGTTGTAGTCCTAGCATTAAAGTCTCCTAGCAAGAGGATATTACCTTCATTTTTTCAATTATAAATATCTTGTTCAAAATTATTATAGGGAGAGAGACATGGAAGAAGAGAGAGAGGGCGAAAAGAGTGGCGTAGAGAGGGATAGGGGAACATGGAGA
>JASDQU010369474.1:0-11513 GCA_032191745.1 Picea mariana
ATTTCTGAGTTAGAATGTTATTATCATTGAGTCCTCTCCATTTGATCACCTAAAACTCATTTACATTTACTGTATAAACTGATGGGTACTAGGCTTACCTTCTATGCAATCTGAAGGTGACTTCTAGTGCTAACAGTCTCTGACTCAATGCATATTCCACTCTGTTCATTGTTCCTTTAATGTAAGTAATCTCAAAGTCATATTCACTAAGTAATTCTGGCCAATGCCTTTGTCGTGTCTTCAAGTCACTCTAAGTAAATATATGTTGCAATCCACAATGATCTGTCTTTAATTCAAATTTTATTCCAATCAGATAATGTATCCAAACTCTCAAGGCATATACAATTGCTAATAACTCCAAGTCATCTGTTACGTAGTTCTCTTCATGCTTTCTAAATTTCCTTGAAATGTAAGCGATCACTCGTCCGTCTTGAATCAAAAATCTGCCTAAACCTTCCTTGGATGCATCCATGCATACCTAGAATTCCTTGTTGATGCAGAAGCATCACTGACATCATTTAATGAGGCAAGGTGGAAGGTGACTCAAAATCCAATGCAACACACTCAACTGGTTTGGATTCCAAGGAGGGCACGTCACTTTAAAGTTTGAAAGCATTGTAATTAAAGATCCCATGAGATATTGAATCTTGAGCCATTATATGTGCTCCAGGAGATTTAATTTTCTTTTAATGTTTGTAGGATTGTACATATTTTGAGAACCAACTCATATATGGGTTGTAATATTTCATTTATTGTAATAAGCCTAGTAGCAGGGATGATTTTAAGGATGGAAATTTATTTTAAAATGTAGAAACCTTGACAAATCTTACTAATCATTCATATGGAAACTATAAATGTATGGCGATATTTTTGTTAAAATATTCCAATTTCTTAGGATTTATATATTTTTTATAAAATTTTGGCGATTTTTAAGGTAAAATAATTTTATCCTATAGAATTTGGGCGAATCATTTTTAAAATAGTGAATCTCGTTTTTGGAAAAACCATGGAAAATTAGCCCATGAGTGAAATTTATCCCCTAAAATCATCCATGCCTAGTAGTAGGATGCTTTAATTGTGATGTGAAAGCACTCATATAGTCTGGAGGGAAGGCTCGAGAATCCCCCTCATGTATAAATCAATGTAATATAGGACCAAAAGAGGTTGTTAGTAGTTGTTGTAGTTGCTGAAAGAAGAAGCTGAAAGTTGTCGAGAGTTGTTGAAACCCTTGTAAATATTTTTTGAAGGAATATAGAAGAACAGAGAATCGCTTTCAAGTTCTAGGATTTATTGTCTTTGAGTAACTAGGTAAATGTTATGTTATTTATCTCTGTGTTTTATGTGTGTGTATGCATCTAAATGGTTGGTTGAATGAATCCTTAGTGTTAATTTAAGTTTCAATTATTTATCTTTTGAAATATCGGTGCAAGGAGTGCATAGTGCCCACGCAAGGAGTGCGAAGGCCAAACCATTACAGGTTCAGAAGTTGAAGAGAGATTGCCTAAGTTTACGCAGAGAGAGTGCAAGGAGTGCACCTATACTCACATGAGTATAAAATCTCATAAGGGAAACCAGTGAAAAGAGTGCACGGGGTCGACTCTTTGTTAAGTGTTGAAGAAGCTCAGAGGAGAGATAACACAAGGTTTGTGTAGGACACTTCTTTAAGTCCCAAGCTCAAGAGGGAAGAGAAACACATGCACAAAGGTTCGATTCTTTTAGGAGAAAAACTCTGGAGGGAAGTGCAAGAGTCTAAGTCCTTCAAGTGACAAATCTCGAGGAGGGATAGCAAGAGTAAGTCCCAAGAATAAGATAAATATATTTGTTTAAAAGTGAGCAGACAAGATCTGTTCAGGAGAATTCACGACCCCGCACAGTAGCCATTTGTTCTAAAAGAGGCAGAAACCTCGAAGCTCTGAAGTCCAAGAGTGAATCTACATCATATATCACTAGCAGAAGTGGCATTCATTGGATTGGTTGTAGGACAGATCTGAGCCATTGGATCAAAACCAAACTAGAGGAGAAGCGTCATGGATAAGATCCGATCTTAGTTGTTGGATCTATGAATGAGTGAATGCGAGTCATAGATCTCACGCATTCAAAGATTTGACAGTCTATGAGAAGTTGGTGGTTGTTTCACGGAGTAGGGAAAGTACCAAAGTCCCGAACTCTAGAGTAAATACTAACCATTGGTTGTCGAGTACACATGTCAGGAGATTATCGAATTCAAAAATCCAAAGGATTCTGAAAGAAAGTTGATTTGGTGTACAAAGTCTCAAAGTCCCGAAGCCTAGAGTAGATCCTAGTCGTTCATTGAAGGGGACACATGGACCATGGATCTCTGCCCTTCGCTAGTTCAACATTCGAGTGATTTGGAGTGTTTTACTGGTAGAACTTCCAAACCTCAAAGTTTCAGAGCGCCAAAGTAACAAAGCTCTAGATAACGCCCATTCGAGAGTTTGCCAATTCAGCGTTTGGGATATTTGATGTGTTGTGTGGTTAAAACCTATGAAGCCTGAAGTTTTGGAACGTCGTAGTAACAAAGCTATATATAAGAAACTTTTAGTTAAGTGTGTGGTCCTAGACTATAGTCACATGTGATATCCACCGAAGTTAGAGCCTTCAAAATGTTAATCCCCAGGGTTTAGGCCTGAGGTCACATGAAGACTCCATTGGAGTAAAATGACCCACACGAACCTGAATTTTCATGCAGGAAAAGGAGAGAAGGCTTATGGAAAATAATTCTAAGGGTTCAGTGGGGACCCGAGAGCCGCTTCAGCTACTATGTAAATCGATCCTAGACCAGGATGTCATGTGATCCCTAAGGGGGGTTTTCATCAAGTGGTATAAGAGAAGGAATAATCTCTGTTAAAAGAAACATTTATAGCCATGACACCAAGGAGACGCAGGGAGATACTTGTAGTCAATGCAACTATGGAGGAGGAAATGAAACAAATTTATACAAGGTTGGATTCCATGGAAATAACAAAACCAAGATAATCATATATTGTTGATCTAAGTGAAGCTAAAAGTGAATATATAGAAGCAAAATAAGAAGTTGTAGGAGAATAAGAAGCAGCGGAGCAACTGTTGAGAGTTTTTTTCAAGATGGGAACCAGATCAAAAATGAAATTCTCTATGTATGAAGGTAATTTTAATGTAGAATAACTAATTGACTAGATAATTTCTTTAGACAAGTATTTTGACTATGAGGAGATTGATAATGAGAAGAAAGTAAAGCATGCAGTGACCAGATTGAAGGGGCATGCAACTTTATGGTGGGACCAGTTTCAAGCTGACATAAGGAGGAAAGGTAAGGCCAAGATTAAGAGTTGGGATAGAATGGTAGCTAAGCTCAAGACTAAATTCATACCCAAGGATTATTAGTTGAATATATTCAGAAAGTTGCAGAATCTGAGACATATAGGTTTTTCGGTGAAGGAGTATACTGAAGAGTTTTATAAGTTGAATATAAGAGTAGGACATAGGGTGAATGATGAAGATAAATTTTATAGGTATATAAATGGTTTGAGGTATGAAATCCAGGATGATATTAGTATGATTATGATGAGTACCATATAATATGATTATCATGTAGCTCTAAAGGCAGAAGAAAAATTGCCAAGCAAGCCGAGTCAGAGGAACAAGGGGAAGAATCTTGACAGAGGAGAAGGAACCACCGGAGAAAAGTTCCAGGAATCCAGGGAAAAAGATGGAGGATTTAAAAGTCACATAGATAGAGAAGTATACTCTAGAGTAATAAATCCTTTTCTAAGAGGTAGAGGAAGAGGCAGAGGAGGAGAAGTGAAGTGTTATTCTTGTGGGAAAATAAGGTACATGTCTTGGGAATGTCCTGAAAATAAAAATGCAAGAGTTAGAGGAGCTCACATTTATGAGGTGCAACATATGAATGTGGAGATAGAGATGAAGGAAGATTCATTTGAAGAAGGAATATCCCTCATGATGAGGAAATATCTCATAAATTCAGAGAAATAGGTACGAGAACCAGTCCAAAGGAACAGTTTGTTCAGAACTGCTTGCAAAACTAGAGACAAAGTATGCAAGGTCATCATAGAAAGTGGGAGTAATGATAACTTGGTATCCATGGAGATGGTGGAAAAGATAAATTTGGAGATGAAAACACCTCCAAGTTCATACATGGTGTTTTGGTTGTAGAAAGGACATCAAGTCATGGTAAGTCGACAATGTAAAGTTGATTTTAAAATAGGTAGTTATAAGGATGAAGTTTTAAGTGATGTCATACCTATGGATGTTTGTCATTTTATTTTTGGGAGACCATGAAAACATTAAAGGAATGTCATACATGATGGACAGAAGAATACTTATACCCTTGACAAAAACGGGTGTAAGCATATGTTGTTTCCATTAGAAGATAAGGGAGTTAAAGAGGAGTCTAGTTCGAGTATACTTCTCATGAGTGGGAAGGAAATCTTCAAGGAAAAATAAGATCCATAGTTTTGTAGCATGAGGATAGGAGAGATAATTATATCACTTGGAATGAGTTTCAAATGTGCTCATACTTGTGAGGAAATGATGCAAGAGGAATCCAGGGAAGAGGCCAAGGGGCCAAAGGTTTTTAAAACTAGAAGTTTGTGTGTGATAGCAGGTGCAACAGAAGGGTGTCCATTGGAGACTGTCAAAGAAAAGGAGAGTGGAAGGAAGTCGATTTATGTTCAAAAGGAAAAGAAATAATATGAGGCCCACACAATTGTGAGACAAATATATATTCAAGAGGAGTATTTAGGTACCATGCTCACTCAGTGGGAGAAGGAATTAAAGATACTGGAGGATTAGTTAAACCATCAAAAGATAGAGGAAGACTATCATAGGGATGCAATCATGAAGAATACAAAAGGAAACATTCAGGAAGGTAATATTCTTGAGGAAACAAATAATAAGGAGAAGAAACCAGTGAATAACAACAACGTCTTGCAACAAAAAAATTGTCAGGAGAGCAAGAGAGAGTTGCAACAAAAGAGCCAGCTAGGGGATAGGATTGAAAATAAAATTATGGAGTTGAGAGGGTTGGTAGAAAGGTTATCCAATGATACAAGAGAACACTATGGTGGTAAGCTAAATGAAGCTCTGCAACATATGATTTGGAGACGACAAGAAAATCCTGCAATAGCAGGGGAACGAAAATAACAACAACAACAAAATAAAAGAGAAGAAAATGGACAGCTTCGAGTCAAAATTTGGGACCCTGGAGGATCTCAACAACAATAACAATAGAGCCATGAGTAGGAGCTCGTGATTTTTTTAGTAGAGGAGTATGATGCAAGAGCATCACAGACGTCATATAATGAGGAAAGGTGGAAGGTGACTCAACATCCAATGCAACATACTCAACTAATTTGGATTCCAAGGAGAGAATGTCACTTTAAATTTTGAAAGCATTGTAATTAAAGATTCCATGAGATCTTGAAGCTTGAGCCATTGTATGTGCTCCAAGAGATTGTATTTTCTTTTAATGTTTGTAGGATTGTACATATTGTGAGCAGCAACTCATATTTGGGTTGTAATATTTCATTTATTGTAATAAGCCTAGTAGTAGGATGATTTAATTGTGACGTGAAAGCACTAAGATAGTATAGAGGGAAGGCTCGAGAAGCCCACTCATGTATAAATCAATGTAATCTAAGCCCAAAAGAGGTTGTTAGTATTTGTTTTAGTTGTTGAAAGAAGAAGCTAAAAGCTATTGAGAGTTGTTGAAACCCTTGTAAATATTTGTTGAAGGAATATAGAAGAAGAGAGAATTGCTTTCAAGTTTTGGGCTTTCTTGTCTTTGAGTAACTGGGTAAATGATATGTTATTTATATATGCATTTTATGTGTGTGTATGCATCTAAATGGTTGGTTGAATGAATCCTTAGTGTTAATTTAAGTTTCAATTGTTTCTCTTCTGAAATCTCGGTGAAAGGAGTGCACAGTGCCCACGCAAGGAGTGCAGAGGCCAAACCATTACAGGTTCAAAAGATCATGAGAGACTTCATAATTTTACATAGAGAGAGAGAAAGGAGTGTTCCTATACTCTAATTAGTATATAGATATCATAAAGGAAACCAATGAAAAAATTGCACGAGGTCGACACTTTGTTAAGTGTTGAAGAAACTGAAAGGAGAGATAGCACAAGGTGTGCGCAAGAGACTTATTTAAGTCCCAATTTTAAGAGGGAACTGCAAAGTGTGCGCCAAGGTTTGATTACTTTAGGAGAAAATATCCATAGGTAAGTGAAAGGTGTTCTCTAGAGTCTAAGTCCTTCAAGTGAAAAAGCACGAGGAGCGATAGCGAGAGTAAGTCCCAAGAAGAAGAGATTTTTTTTTTTTAAAGTGAGCAGACAAGATTTGTTCGGGAGAATTCAAGACCCCAAAAAACTATCAGATCAAGGTAAGGAGCATGGATTTTAAACCCCCAAGTCCTTCAGACTTAACCTCTCTGATTGTTTTAAGTCATTTGTTGTAAAAGAGGCATAAGCCTCGAAGCTTTGAAGTCACAGAGTGAATATATGTTGTAGATCACTGGGAGAAGTGAAAGTCATTGGATTGTCTATAGGACATATCTGGGTCGTTTTTGCATCCCTTTCATCACCTAAATGAGAAAAATAAGGATGATTACAAGTCCAGTTGGGTTAGCTAGAAAATATAGCAGTGAATGCAAGAGTTAGAAACATCAAGCATGAGAAATAAACAAACAACTAAACTAAAAACAATAAAAGAAACTAAACTAGAGTGCATAAGGATATTAGAATAAAAAATAAACACCATTAATGCTACCAATGGATAGACTGTATTAGTGGGAAAACCACAAAGAGAAAGGGAGAATTATGGGTCCCATCTTCTTCCAAGGGAGAGCTCTTGAACCCCCAAAGATTAAGCTCTTCTTACAAATAACAAACTAGAAGGAAATGGTGAAGAAATCCAAAGCTCATTCACTCAAGAGGTGATGTGAATAGCTCAATGAAATGGTGCTTGTATGCTCTTGATGAGGAAAGAGGATCCTCCAAGAGAAGATAGGAAGCATAACAATACAAATGAATTCCTTGAAAATGTAGTGCACCCATGGCCTCTTTTTATAGCAAAGCTTTGAGGCATTATTCAACCAGTCTTTAATGTGAACAAGGGGCTCTTTAGGGCACCCTTAGGTATTTGACCAGCCCCCAACTCGGATTCATCTTGGATTTGGGTGTCAAATAGACTTGGGAGATGAACCAAAATTCGGTGGAAGGCCAACCAAAATCATAAATGCACCGTTCTGAGGTATGCTCATCTTTTTGCGTCCATAGTCATGCATCGGGTGCATGTGCGCTTTTTCATAGTTTTTCGACTGGCGCAGTGCATGTGATTCCTTTGTATCCTTAGCGCATACTGATTTTATAACCAGTTGTATAGTTTTGTGCCCTTTGGAAATTCATTTTTGAAGTTGTGGGTAAACTAATAAGTGTTTGGAGATTCCGAATTCCTGTAACCATTTGTGGACGGAATTTCAGTGATAACAAATGTCGCCTGATGTGTGAGGTTAGGAGCATATGTATAGTCGAAATACATCAATGTTTACTCTACTGAGAGTACTTGTGTAAGAAAGAGTGTTGAGGGGAGTTTCAAGAGAGACCCATTGGAAGGAGAGGGGAACCTGTAGAACCCAAACCTTTCGCAAGGTGTGGAAAAATAAAACTGTGTACAAACGAGGTGGGCATGCCCCATGCTTGTGTCATGTAACTCAAAAATGTGTAATATAGTGACTAAAGCTGTGTGTTGGTGTAGATGACGATATTGCCCTCGGGGGCATGTTGATAATCATAGAAGACAATTCTGATGGTGAAAAAACTAGGAAAAGAGGCGATGACACCTATAAGAAGTGTCGAGGAGTCACAGGAATTGATGGCCTAACAAGTTTTAGAGGTCTTTGGCAAATATAAAAACAACTGCAATAGCCACAAAGTAAGACACACCGCAACATGATAAAGTGTTGAAATCAAATTTCGTGGGGGTCAACAAAAGAATAGAGCAATGATGGTTCTCTATGTGTCATCCAAGAATCCTCTTTGTGAAGGTAATGAGAGTCAATATATTGTCGCCCATATGGAAGCTGTACTGAGGTCGACATATAGGGAGACGCGACTCCAAGAAGCGAAGGGATTTTTGAAATCCACTAGATAAGATCAGGAACTGATGAGGAACATGAACGAAGTCAAGGAGGGGTGAGACTCAAGACTACCCTTGGTTGGGGATATATGTAAAGGATGATTGGCGACAACTGTGAAACTAAACCTAGTGTTAGGGGGACGACTACGCGTGGGTGAATTGGACCAGAGGAGTGAAAAAATGGATAAATGTAAAGATCAAAAGGTGTATGGACTATAAGATACTCGGGGTTTATGGATAATGTCATTAAGGGTAGGAGGTGAAAAATTCCCCAACCAAGGGTGACAATGGTTTCTTTGTAGAAAAAGGAAGGTCACTAAAGGTGACAACCGAAAGCTATATAAATGCGGGAAACAAAGGTTTTGTACAATTACCAAATTAATAAAGAATAAGTTGGGATAACTGTGCATATACAAAAATGGGTGCCCCAGTGCAATATGGCTTGGTCAATGAGGGTGCCAGTTGTTGGAAAAATAGGTGGAGGGTGGGGGACCCATAGGCAGGTTTTTGTATCGAGGAAATGAATGGAGGACAATATGTAGAGGGGAAAACTGATGGTGGATGAAATGGAGGGTTAATGATATTGTGGAGGTGCATTCAAATGGGAACTGTAATGAGATTGCCTGGGAGTCCATCATGGGGAAGATAGAAAAATGGGGAGAAGGAGAATGCGGTTGATTCTCAGGAATGCGAAGACTATTGGGACTCCCATCCCTAGGGGGTGAAAAACAGCATGAGTGTTAGAGTGCCAGAGGGGACTATAATTGGGACAACTCATGTGGGAGAGAGTGCTACCAGTTGACAGTACTAAAATGCATCAGAGGTGTGAGTACTACAGAGCTACATGGGGGGACCCTAGAGGAAAATATTGGAGGGTGTGACTGGGAGATGAAATTGATATTCAGAAGTAATGAGTATATGATAGTGTTGATGATATACCTGGAGGGGCAGTGCCGATGTGTTGATGACCAAGTACCTGCACACATAAAAAGTGAATACCCAACATGAAAAATATATGAAGATAAAGAACCTGTAACAATTATTCAATAATTATGAATATGATCATGCGTACCTGGGCGTGATGTGAGAAAAATGCTCCCAGGGGTCGAGAATGGATGGAGGCCCAAGGAGTGTGATTATGTAGGTGACAGGATCCTAATCCTATGGCTGAAGACGGATCAGAAAAAGGATGCTCGGAGCTCCCGTAATTGATCCTTGAAGTTTGGCAAAGGGACTATATATAGTTTTAGGGCCCACAATGCCCCCTCATTTGTACCTGCTATCGTAGTTAGTGAACGAGAGGTTTCAGAGGAGATTTGGATATTCTGGGAGATCGAGCCAGTCGGTTCAGGATTAGCGAGTGCCAGGTTAGTGGTCATATCCTCCTGCATAGTAATTAGGATTTCTTTTTTGGGCAGGGCTTGTACAGATGGTTGTACAGGGGGGTTTTGTGAGGGTGGGCCCCCCAATGCACAGGCGATCGAATGATTCATGCACACGAGTGCACTTTTGTAATTGGGAAAACCCCCCATGGGGGAGCTCGAATGGGGAAAACATGCATTCATTGGATGCATGCCAGTTCAAAGCACAACAGCGCATGCATGCTTGACTATGTTCTTGACAGTTGTGCATGTGTGCACAACTGTGTAGTGAACATGCACACTAGGATGTGCATCTGTGTGTGAGACAAGGGCACATGTGTGCTCCTATATTTGCTATAGTCGTGTATGAGTGTGTAACTGTGGGATGAACAGGCATGCATATGTGCACGCATGTGGGGAAAAAATCCGTGCCCATGAGGAAAATCTAAAGGGTGCAAAATCTTATCTTCTTTGGAGATTTTGGTGTTTTTATGGGTTGTGATGGCTGATCAAATATTGTATGTGTGGATGTAGGTGACTAGTTGATGATGTTGGTCCACTGGAGGGAGAGGGATTAGACGCACCTAAAAGAGGTAGTGAGAGATGAGGAGCCAGCTGTATGGGGCCCTTTGTCATCCTGTGGGTTGCTAAAGTTTTTTTAGTGTTCACTGGTACAGACACATGAGTACCTACTACAGTTCCTAATCTTGATGTGGAACCCTGATCTACAGTGCTTCATTGTACGAGGTGATCATATCACATTCTCTATGATGGAGGATGTGTATTTTTTGACTGGGCTCCCTTTTCGGGGAACCATGCTACCGACGAAGCCCGTGCTACCTAGTGATGGACAATTGGTTGTCTTGGCCTAGACCTATTGTAGTGGGGAGGACTTTATGTCAGGCTCCATGGTGAGGATAGGGGTGATGGATTGCCTTGTGCATCGGTGCATTGCATCGATGATTGTGAGGGTTTATGGGTCTCTGGCTACTTAGCAGATCAGTGGTGGTCAGCTGAGGATCATGCAGAGGGAACTTAGCGGTGAGCACTTTGCCTGGGAGTTGATGCTACATGCCAAGATGGTGGGGTGGCTCAATATGTATTGAGCTGCGGACTCAGGGGAGTTTTCCTTTGGGTTGATCTTGGTAGGATGGTTTTTGGAGAGCGTGTCAATGTTGTGCCTGAGAGTTTTATTGGACGCACCTGGTGTGTGAGAGCCATGACTGAGCTGATGGACGATGATTTTGGTTCATCATGGGGGTGGGAAGGGTGGCCATTACTTTACGGTTGAGGCTGCACAGGTGTGGTGTCAGATGCCACAGATCATACTCTGATACCCGTATAGTGGGGTGGAATTCTAGGAGGACCCAGATATGGTGCTACCCCCTGGAGATGTGTTCGAATGCAGAGGTACGTTAATTTCATGGTTTTGATTTTTAGATAGTATAGCATATGTTTTATCTATGGATGGATGTTGATGCTATCATTTGTGTTGTGTGTGAAGATGTGGGACCTCGCGGGCAGAAGGTTGAGTTGGTCAAAGCGTCGGCTCATTAGGGGCCTATGAGATCACCACGGGAGGAGCCACGGGCAGGGGAGAAAAGGAAATGGGATGAGGTTGGTGCGAGGTCATCTGATGATGAGAGAGAAGGTAGGAGGCACCGATTTGAGGACCCAGGTGCAGGGCCTTCACATGCTCCTCCGGTCAAGGTCGGGGGGGGCGCTCGAGGATTTCCGCCATCGATTGGAGGTGGTACTACAGGGGGTTCCTAAGGGCATGTGGACGTGTATCCAGGATGAGGGAGTCCTGGAGCAGTGTGTGGTCCTTCCGGCAGAGCTGCGGGCCCTGATGCTATGACACCATTTTTATACTTATAGGCTTGCAAGCCCATTTTGTATATGATGTTGTGACACCGATTTTGTACTTATAGGGGTGAGGTGGTTCATCGACCTACAGATATTGTACATGTTTTACTATTTTTTGTAAACATTGA
>JASDQU010369476.1:0-11439 GCA_032191745.1 Picea mariana
AGATAGATATGTATGTATTATATTTCTAGGCACTCTATCCCCTTTCCAACTTTACTGACTCACCATCCTAAGTTATAATTACATAATACTTTCTAGTTCATAAGGGTTAAAACCAGGGTGTTATAGTTCAACAGTAAGCCTTGCTCCCATAGGAATTGGCACCTTCACTGGTTTTCAATCTTTCATGTTGAACCGTTTCAGAACTATTTCAATGTACTTTGTCTGATTCAACTGGATTTTTCTAGTGTCTCGATCTCTCTTAATCTCCATTCCCAGAATGAAGTTAACTTCACATAGATCCTTCATGTTGATCTTGGAGGATATATTCTTCTTCACCTCGTTTATTGCAATCATGTTGTTTCCAATCAATGACATGTCATTGACATACAAAGCTACATATATTAAAATCCCACCTTCTTCCTTGGAATATATGCAGTGATCAACTTTGCTTCTGACAAATCCCAAACTAAGGATATATGTGTCGAACTTTTGGTACCACATCCTTCATGATTTATTTAGGCCATAGAGGGATCTTTTCAGCTTTCACACCAACTATTGCTTTCCCTTTACAACAAATTCTTCAGGTTGTTTCATGTATATTTCTTCTTCCATCTCCCCATGTAGGAACGCTGTCTTCACATCCATCTGTTTTATTTCCAGATTGAATTCTGCAGCTAGAGACATTACTACTCTAATGGAATTTAGTTTTGTAACAAGGGAAAAAATCTCACTGAATTCGACTCCCTCGACTTGGGAATAACCTTTCGCTACCAGTCGAGATTTTAACTTCTCAACTTGTCATGCAACATTCATCTTCTTATTGAATACCCACTTTCTACTAAAGAGATTTCTTCCACTAGGTAAATTGACTAAATCACATGTCTCATTCTTGTGCAAGGATTTCATCTCTTTGACCATGGTGTCCTTCCATATTTTACCCTCTTCTGAGTGGAGTACCTCACTGACCGACTTGGGATCATCATCAATGGTAGTTAGCATGAATGCAGAATGAAAGTCATGAATACTATACCTTTCGATTGGTTTTCTTTTTCTTTCTGACCTCCTTACCACCGTATTTTTTTGTTCCACCTCTTCCTCGGATTCAATCGAATTGTCTGAATCATCTTCCTCATTCCTCAGTTCAAACTGCACCATCTCATGATTAGTCTCGGTCTGAACAACTTCTCAGGATCAAACTTGCCTCTATATTCTATGAAGACCACATCTTGACTATACATAGTTCTCCTTTATGTAGGATCGCATAGCTTATATCCTTTCATTCCTTCTTTGTACCTAATGAAAATACATTTGACTACCTTCTTATCCATATTTCTCCTCTTTTCCTTGGGAACATGCACAAATGCATCACAACCAAATACTTTGAGATGTGAAACCGAAGTTTTATTACCTAACCATACCTCATGTCGAGTCGTATCGACTAGCACTAATGAAGGAGACATATTCACCAAATATCTTGCAGTGTTGACTGCCTCCACCCAGAATTCTTATGCAATCCCAACACCACTAAGCATGCTCCTTGACTTATCCATCAACGTTTTTTTCATACTCTCAGAAAATCCAATTTTTTGTGAGGTATATGGTGTGGTATTTTGGCATTCTATGCCACACTACTTACAGAACTGATCAAATTATTTTCCATAGAATTCACCACCATTGTCAGTTCTCAGCACCTTAATCCTTTTCTCCTTTTGGTTTTTGGCAAGAAATTTAAACTCCTTAAATATTTAGAAAACATTTGATTTCTTCATCAGGAAATATATCCATGTCTTCTTGGAAAAATAATCTATGAAGGAGACATAATACAGGGATCCACCAAGTGAAGTAACTGTAATCGGGCCAAACACATCACTATGCACCAATTCTAGAATCCCATTTTCCCTTGTTGATCTAGATGGGAACCTCACCTGACTTTGTTTTCCATATATGCAATGTTCAAAAAAGTCAACCTCTAAACCACATTTAGGAAACCTTTCGACCATACCTTTTCTTTGCATAACTTGAATTCTTTTTTCTCCAATGTGTCTAATCCTCTCGTGACATATCCTGGTTGGGTCGATTTTATCATGTCTTGTTGAGTCGGTTTGAACCAAATTAGATTGAGTCAATTCAAGTTGAGTCGAAGTCGAGTCGAGTCAAGTCGCAGTTGAGTCAATTTTAGGAGTAACGATGTTGTTACATCTAGTTGAGTCGAGATTCCCTAACAACTTGTATAGGGTACCAATATGAACTCCTTTCATTAATACCATCTCACCTCTGACCACCTTGCATGAATCCTTCTGAAATAGAGTATGCACACCTGCATCACTCATCTTGCTGACAGATATCATGTTTCTTTCCAAACCTAGAATGTGTAGCACACCTAAAAGAGTTCTTTTCCTCCCACCTGTAGTATAATTCAGACTCTTCCTTGTCCAACAATTCTGGTTGTGGAGTCATCCCCCAAGAACACATCACCCCCATCATATCATTCATATTCATAGAACCATTCTTTATGTGGTGTCATATGATAGGATTATCTAGAGTCAATCAACCAAACATATTGATCTGACTATGTAGTGTTCAATGCTATGTACACATCACCTCCCTTATCTAGGGTCGTCTTTCTCTCAGTCGACTTCTTCTCGTCAGATCCAACACTAGCTTTTGTTTCCTTAGACTTACAGTCCTTTTTATAATTCCCATATTTACCGCATTTCCAACATCTTCACGTTGACTGAACTGGGGATTTATATCTACCCTTCGACTTGAAATTTATACTAGATAATATGCCTTTATCTCTGTTTATTGGTCAACCTCTCACTAATAGAGCATATTTGGTTGATCCTTCCATGTTCTTCCTTCTCATTTCTTTTGATAGTAGAGAAGAAACCACATTCTCTAGCACAAGTATGGTTGTATTACTCCCAATAGCCATGACTAAGTTATCCTAGGAGTTTGGAAAAGAACATAATAGGATTATACACTTCTCCTCCTTAATGAGCTTAATATCCATAGATGATAACTGGCTTAACACGGTGTTAAACACATTTATATTTTCAGTCACCGAACTACCATCACAGATTCTCAAAAGATACAGTTTATTTCTAAGAAACAACTTATTTACCAGATATTTCGACTGGTATAAGCTTCCCATCTTGTCCCACAGTTTCTTCGCTGAATATTCACTAAATACATTCAACAATACTCAATCTGTAAGACCAAGTCAAATCGTACTTCTTTCTCTTCTTTCGAGTTTCTCCCACTCTTCTGTTGACATGCCTGTTGGCTGGGTACCTAGACAGACCAATTTCCATTGTTCTCGATCTATAGGAAGATCTTCCATTTTAATCTTCCAAAGCTCAAAATTCTGGCCATTTATTTTTTCTATCTCTATCCTAGAACTTCTCACCATTCTTTACCAGGATCTTTAACACAATTTATGAATTACAACTCTTTTTGTACCTAGGGTTTAGTTCTCAGATTCAATATTGGTAAATCAAGATTTGATACAATCATCAAAGCATAACACGGCTCTGATAACACACTTGTCAGGGTAGAACTAAGATTTGATACCACTTGTTAGGAAATGAGAGACACTTCCACACTAAACCTAGCAAAAGAGAAGAATACTTTAATCAAGAACATAAATGACAAAGCAATCACACAGTACATAGATATCTTACCTTGAAAACCCAAACCGAGAAAACCATCATTCCTTGAGCATTATTCTCTCTTGTTTTCTTATTAAATCTGAATAAAAGATTACATGTCTAACCTTGGTCCACATCTAAGTCACAATCGACATCATACCCTCTTTCCTACATAAGAACAACCCTGTAGCCAATCCAGCTTACATCTACATGACCAACAACCTATGATTTACACATACATTAGCATATTTTTCATTAGCCTTTACGACCCTACAAAATGCCTCTTTATAGGATTTACAATAGGAAAACCCCTAAAGAATTGGCACCCAAAAATGATTATAGATCCATGCAGATCATTGGCTACAAATCCTTAGATTCTATTACAGTCGACTCCAATTCAGATTACCAGTCAACCTTCATTCGGTCTCTAGTCGGTCGTCTCACACCCACACTTCAACCTCTTGTTGGTTTAATTGTTGTCGATATCTTCGACTTTGACTTTACCCGGTCGACTACCTTGACCTTCGACTTGTCGTCGATCCACCTCGACCTTCGATCGTCAGTCAATTCACCTCAACTAGAATTTCACTGCAAAGAATATAACAACCAAACACCTACGACCATCGAATTAGGAATCCAATTTTATTAGTTGTGTTGAGTTTGAAGACTCCAAAAACATATAGGAAACCTCTTTTGGAGATCCAAAAATTAATTCAGTTGGACACCTAAAATACATGTGGAAGGGCCTTAGAGGCAAATTTCTAAGTTTCATTTAGAGTGGTGTTTCACTAAAATTAAAATTAAAATTTATGAATGTCCTTCATCCTTGCTATATAATGTTTTATGTGGGTTGTTGAGGTTACTAAGACCCTCATGTGTGACACTAAATTTAATCGGTGAAGGTGGACCCCAAGTAACAAACACATTAATGAGGAAAACTTGGCTAGGTCCATTTCACTCTGAAACTCACAAGAATTCCTTTAAATGATTAGGGATGACTATAATAATTAAACAAGGTAAGAGGACATGATTAAGCATTGCAACCATCACTTTTCCTCTCACATTATGTCTAAATTTCCATGATTGGCCACTTGCGGTTCAAGTGCCAATTCACTCTCATTAGACATAATCTTGTGTGAAGTCTTAGAATGGTATTATAATTTTAGAAAGAGTAAGACAATAATATTACGGGCTTCAAAACTCATTGGAATTACCTATTTCTACCCATCATGCTACCTTGTGTCACATGCACATAAAACCCCCTTATGCACCCTCATTGGAACTTGACATCCATCAATATAGGTTTGCATCCATGTGGATCATTAGAATGCCTTACAACATTGTGAAAATGCAAATTGATGTCATTAAGATTCTTCTTTCTTATACATGTCTTCTTCACAAATCATTTCACATACACACACTTATTGGTGCTCACACATTAATGCACTTGTTTTTATACATGTCACCATTGCATGCTTGTGTTCTCATGGGATTTGCAATGACGTGGTTACTTTGTGTCACTAATATCATGACAATGTTACGTAAGCACCAAATTAAATCTTTTCAATCAAATCAATCAATAGAATAAAACCATAAGCATGTGGTGCATTTAATATGAGGAACATGAAAAAGAAAAGCCTTGAAAAGTAAATCAGATTCATGATGGAACTTGATGCAAATTAACATGGCCACATTCAAAAGAGTGAAAGTTATGGACATCTTTACTCAATCATTTAAACCAACAACACGCACTCATCAATCAAGCGCAAGATAACATAGTCAAGGGAGAGTAGAGTCTATTTGACAAGGTTCATGAAATTTTTTAGGGGGGTTCCCAAGTCTAAATACTTGGGTTTGAATCAATATAATCAATCACCACATCTAACAAACCCCATGCAATGAAGAAACATGCATACTAAGATTTGAACTTAGGTCATTCTCATAACAAATACTCCAATTTATCACTAAAACATAACATAATGAACCAAATACACCTTATTTTTATTAATAAAATCATATTCACACAAACAACATAGTCAACTAAAAAAATAAAACTAAAAAAAATCATTATTCATCCCAAAACACAAAATCCAAACAATAATCACACTACTCACATTATTACATATCTTAACTACTCACACTAATACATATCTTACATATGTTTAATACAAAATTATAACTATAATTTTTTCAAATTAAACATATACCTAATTCATTATTTCATTCTATTTTTTTTAAAAAGAACCACACACATTTGAGTCATGGATTGTCTTATGCTACTTTTAAGGTCTCATTGCTTTTTCATTACACATGTACCTAATTCATTATTTCATTCTAACTTTTTCCTAAAAGAACCACACACATTTGAGTCATGTATTGTCTTATGCTACTTTTGAAGTGCTCATTTCTTGAGATTCAATATACATCATTATTCTTTTTAATATACATCTATTATATGTTGTGAATATTTAATATATTTATTATTTGTAAATCATGGATTATTTTTGTAAAAGGTTCAAGTTACCATACTTTACATATGGATACTTAAATATCAATCTACAATACAAAGTTATAACTAACTTTTTCACATGAGCCATGCCTAATTAATTATTTCATTTTAACTTTTCGTTAGAAGAACACCACACATTTGAGTCATGTATTGTCTTATGCTACTTTTGAGGTACATTTGTGTCATGTATTGTCTTATGTTGCTTTTTATTTTGAGGTACATTTGACTCATTTATTGTCTTATGTTGCTTTTGAGGTCATGATAACTCATTGCTTTGTAATGAATAAAAATAATAGCTTGAGTTTTAATATACATCCTTATTCTATATAACTTGATTTTTAATATACACCATCATTCTTTAGTGATATTTTATAGATTTATTATTTATTCATATATTATAAAATAAAATTCATTGTCACCGTATTATTACAACGAGAATCGTGTACCATTTTTTTTGAAAGGTCCAAATGACTATACTTGGCATATTTATCATTATCATTATAATTTTGATTATAGTGCAATATTTTATGAAAAATAATTTTTAAAATAAACGAGATGAGTAAAAAAAAAAATTTTATTCTGATTCTAATTGAAAATATAAAATAACATATATTTGTTATTTTCCAACAAAATAAATCACCATCAATTATATAAAACAATTTTTTTGACAAACAAAAATACAATTAATTTCTCTTTATGATTTGAAATATTTGTTTACTCACATAAAACCTACCGACTAATGAACTTTGAAACTATAATAAATCCTTAAACTACAAATCCTAAGCCTATAAGAAAATAAATGAGAAAGGCCGATTTTGGTTTGCTAATTCTTCCATAATATAAATCTTCATAATATAAGAAAATAAATGTGAGAGGCCGATTTTGGTATGTTGAATCTTCCAGATTATTGTTGAAATATAATTGTGTTCACGATAGAGGTAGCAGGGAACTCAAAATACATTGACATATATCTTGGATATCTCGATAACTACAATAATTGGATCATGTCTCTATTAATCTTTCGAAATCCTTACAAGTAAATAGATTGTACATATTGTTTTCTTGTAACAAGAAAATTTAGGAATGTTAAAAATGGTGATAAATAAAGTGTTAATGTTTAGACAACATCGAGAAGACATTCTTCCATATATATATATGACATGATATTTATAACCTAAAATATAAATATATATAATAAATAAGTAGTTATTTATTATCCAAGGAAGAAGTCATTTCATGGATGGTCACCATATGTTCTCTATATATGTCACATCATATTATCTTATATAGAAAAATCAACATGGTATGAGAGAAAGACTGAGATTGACTCCCTCACAAGAGGGCCAAGGAAAATAAGAGAGATAGATTATGTTTTGTGTGAAGATTTTTAACATCATGAAGATCATATATGATTTCTACAATACAGATTAAGTCTTTTCCAAAACTTGTTTTGGGCCTCGACTTCCGGTTGTGGATTAGATTCAACTGTTAAAGGGTATCAAGAAAGATTGATGCAAGAGCATCTCCCACATCAAGAGAGCCAACACGGAAGGCAAGAGACAGCTGGACAAGCCAGCACAATTTAAAAAAAAACACCTTGAAACTGTTGCGCGAACATTAATGTGGAAATTTAATGAAGCGCACTTGTATTTTGTAAATGGACCTTGAGCAGATTTCTCTCATCCTTAGTTGGTAGACGAAATTTAAGATAGTTAATGCAGGTAGAAAGAAATTTAATTCTAGATTTGATAGCTTTAGAGCGCAAGAGGGAAACGGGATATAGACACCTTCATTGTGTATTGTAACATTATTGAAGAGGAAGAAGAGCAAGAGCAAGTAGAGAGTTGTGTAAAAACACCCATGTACAGACATTTGAATTAATAGAAAGCTTGGATTCAATTTCATGATTTGTTTTGTTCTCTGTGTATTGATGTTGATATGCTCATGAATGTTTGCTTCCAGTTATACATTTGCTTTTATATGCTGTGTATATGATTTCATGTTTGAATTGAAGTCTGAGAGGATGAAGGAATGAGTTTCAATTGTTTCTCTATTTGAGCTAGAGGATTCCTGCAAGGAGTGCAGTCGAAGTGTCCGCAAGGAGTGCGTTGACAGAGGGTTCAGATAGAGATAACTTTTGTTCTCATTCATCTACAAGTGCAGTTGGGCACAGGAGATGTGCAAGGAGTGCATAGGCCGAGTGAATTTCAGGGTTGCGAACTTGAGCAAAGAATTGAGAGACTGCTGCTACAGGTGTGTGCAAAGTCAAAGACTTCAACACTTAGGCATGGTTGAAGGTTTTCCGCAAGGAGTGCATGCAAGAGAAGTTTTCTTGAATGACTTGAAGTCGTGGGAAAAACTCAGGAGGGATAGGCTTTTGAATTCGTTGAAGGATAGCGCAGGGGAGCTGCTATTGAAAGTTTGTAAGAGGCGTCACAGGTTGGTGAGAATGTGGACGAGTTTTGTGCAAGAACACTTGTCCTTTTGTGGAATCGCCAAGGAAGAACGAACGGTCGACATTTTCTAGGGAGAATTCATGACGTTTCCGTGAGTCGTTAGATATCACAGAGGTGCAAGGGAGATACGACGATGTATTCTCAAAGGGTTTAAAGCTCATAAGGGGCAAAGTCATTGATCAGAACCACGAGGGTCATTAGATCCACACGTGTATCATGGATTGGGGTTTCGTAGATTGAAACTGCAAATTCTTGCAATGGGAATCACGATATTGCGATACACGATATCCCGACGGCTACGTAAATAGTGTGGGCCACAGTTGAGTTGGCGAGTGGAGGATGGGTGGCACACCTTATCAGGGTTTCATGGTGAGAAATCCCGAACATTGGACATCAGGATTCGCGATCCCACGAGGTCTAAAATCCCGATGAGGTGATGGGACCGTTGAAAAGTCAAAGCCGCGAGATCATCAGAGTTTTGGCATATTGGGTATCGGGAGTCTGTAAAGCAAGTTTCTCAACATCACGAGTGCCGATATCATGAGAGGGAAAGTTATGATAAGAAAAGTTCATCATTGACTGGTTATGGGGTCTCGGAAATCCGAGGGTATAGTGCTCGACATTGAATTCGCGAGGTAATGAGTTCTGATCTCCCAATGAGTAAAGAGAGGGGGATCCCACGAGAGTTCTATGGGTGCAGATTTCTCGATAGGGAAATAGAAGAGACTTAGACTTCTTCAGGATGTAGTAAAGAAGAAGATCCTATGAGTGGACGTGCCTGTGGGTGCAACTACGTCAGTCTGGTATCAGAGCGTAGAAAGATTCTTTGCTTTCTGTAGCAGAGAAGAGGAGAATTCACCATGCCGCCGAGGAGAGATAGGCAATCACCTGATCCAGAGGATAGGGAAATGCCAAGAAGAAGAGGCAGTCAGATGGCAAATCTAGCCATAGAAAGACACGTGCATGATCTCTGAGAAAGACTCGAAGACATGGAGACAGCGCAAAGACACACAGCCAGTGCAGGGGATCTGAGCGATTCCGAGAGAGAGATTGAGGCTGAGCGAGAAGAAGGAGTTGCAGCCAAAGATGCATCAAACGAGCATTTGATCAAAGCTATTTCCAGGATGGGTGCAAGAGAAAAGATGGACATTCCAGTTTATGAGGGAAACCTGGATGCAGAGGAGCTTCTAGACTGGATCAGAGCTCTGGATACATAATTCAACTATGAAGATGTCGAAGAAGATAAGAAAGTCAAGCATGTTGTCACACACTTGAAAGGACATGCAACATTGTGGTGGGATGAACTACAAGCTGATAGACATTGCAAGGGCAAGCAGAAGATCAAGAGCTAGGATCGGATGATCGTGAAGATGAAGGTGAAATTCATCCCCAGGGACTATCAAATTTCTCTGTTCAGGAGAATGCAGAACCTGAGACACAAGCTGATGACAGTAAAATAATACACTGAGGAATTCTACAAACTGAACATCAGAGTAGGTCATCGGGAGAGCGATGATGAGAAGGTTGCTAGATACATGAATGGCCTGAGATATGATATCCAGGATGATATGAGCATGGTAACCATCCGGACGGTAGAAGATGCTTATCAGATGGCTCTGAAAGTTGAAGAGAAGTTGAGCTGAAAGAAGAGTCAGAGGGGCTGAGGTAGAAGTCATCCTAGAGGAAAATCAATTGCCCAAGATAGGAACCAGAAGCCCAAGGAGGAATGGAAGAAACCTCAGGGTAAAGTTGAGAGAGGTGGAACCTTACAAGGAGGGCCATATGTTGAACAATGAGGGCAGCATAATGAATAGAGAGGAGATTATGCTGTCAACAATACTTTTCCTCGTACTAGAGGTAGAGGAAGAGGAAGAGGTGGAGTAATCACATGTTTCACATGTGGGAAGAATGGGCACAAGTCTTACGAGTGTACAGAGAAAAAGAAGGACATTGGAGAAGCTCACATCATTGAAGCGCAGAGGCGGGATGTTGAAGCAGAAGACATTGAAGGTAGAAGATCGCTCATGATGTGAAAAGTCCTTTTGACACATGAGAAGGAGGTGGAGAGTTCAGTCCAAAGGACCAGACTTTTCAGGACTACTTGCAAGACCAAGGATAGGGTGTGAAAGGTCATCATAGACAGTGGTAGCGTGGATAATCTCATTTCTACAGAGATGGTAGAGAAGCTAGGGCTGGAGACGACTGATCATCCAAGACCATATAGAGGTTCGTGGCTACAAAAAGGACACCAGGTAACTGTCACTAAACAATGCTTGGTTGAATTCAAGATAGGTGGATATAATGATAAGATCTTGTGTGATGTTATTCCCATGGATGTTTGTCATCTATTGCTGGGTAGACCATGGAAATATGTCAGGAATGTGATTCATGATGGGTGAATGAACACATACACCCTATAGAAGAATGGGAGAACACACATGTTGCTTCCAATAAAATATAAAGAGGTGAAGCCGAAAGTAAACAACACAGTACTTGTCATGAGTGGGAAGGAACTTCTTACAGAGGTTAAGAAGAAGGAGGATCCATAGTTTATTGTGGTCAGAAAATCGAAGATTGTTCTGACTAGCACAAGAGTGGATGATTTCCCAGAGGAAGTTCAGGAACCGTTGGAAGAGTTCACTGACATCATAGTGGACGAACTACCTCGTTCGTTGCCACCGATCAGAAGTGTGAGTCATCACATTGACCTCATACTAGGAGCCAGTTTGCCAAATAAATACGCATACATATCGACGCCGCAAGAGAATGAAGAGGGTAAAAGACAAGTCCAGGAGCTAATGGACAAAGGTTTGGTCAGGGAAAG
>JASDQU010369479.1:0-11439 GCA_032191745.1 Picea mariana
TGATAGATGGATGTGTAAAAGGACCCATAAGTTCATTGTGGATCAGATCTAAAGGTGCAAAAGTTGTCTGAGACTTTCCTTTGTCGAATTTCTCTTGAGGGTGTTTTCCAAGAACACATCCCTCACATGCTCCCTTGGAGAAATGGATGTATGGTAGACCATAAACCAATCTTTACTTGCTAAGTTGTTGCATGTATCTAAAATTCAAATGTCCAAACTTTTCATTCCATATCCTAATACTTTCATCATCATGAGTAAGCAGTAAAGCAGAATCATGTTCAACAAATTCAGAAAAAGTATACAATCTAGACTGATGATTTACCTCACCAGTAGCAGCCATGGAGTTGTTTTGCATGTCGTAGATGTCCATGGAATTTGTTGTGAATATGAATTTCTTTTCAGTGCCAGAATTCGTCATATGATACATGGAGAGAAGTTTGACGAAAAGTTTGGGAATGTGTAGCCCATTATTGAAGCTTCCGTTGGTGAGTTCAATCCTTCCTTCATCAGTGACTTCAACATAACAGTTGTCCCCCATCAGAATAGGAGGACCTTTGCATGCATCCAATGAAGAATTTTTCTTTTGAGACAACCATGTGATGTGATTCTCCTGAATCTACAATCCAATCATCGGGAGAGGAGTTTATGGAAATCAAGGCATGGCTAGAATTGTCTTTCTTGGGATTCAAATCTTCTGGCTTCTTCTTCTTGGCACCCTCGGGGATGCAATCTCCAAGATTGTTTTTCTAAAGTATTTGATACAGTATATATTTTTTTTTTTTCATGCATACGGATTCTGTATGGAATCCTTTGTGACAGTATGTGCATTTCTCCCCTTTTCTTCCCTTTTTCCCTTTTGATCCGGAGGCATCAGTGAAGGGTTTTGTGTACCCTTCCTTCTTTGGATGTGAATGATCTTTCATTTTGTCTTTATCTTTAGATTTATGATATTTATGTCTGCCATATTTCATAGTGAGTGCATGCGCCTTTGGGTCTTTGATTTTTCCCATGTTGATGAGCTTGGCTTGCTCTTGTGTCAGGGATTAGATAAAGTTGACAAGAAAAGGCATCTTCTAGGTGGCTCCAGAGGTGAATCTGACAGAATGGAATGTGGATACAAATACATAGAATTGAGGACCAAGTTTGGAGAGAATGGTGAGAACCATTTGTTTCTCCTCCTTAGATTTATCAACCCCACAAGCTTTGAGTTGCGACAGTAAATCCTTGAATTTTGTAAAGAAATCTTGGATATTGTCAAAGCTTTTTAGATCCAATGTGAGCAGTTCCACCTCCAACATGTGTCCCCTCATCTCATCCTATTTTCCAAAGATCCCTTCCAAGGTGGTCCAGGCTTCATTGGGAATCTTACAGGAAGATATGTGAAAAAGGAGATCGGGAGAAATAAGACTGCAAATCGTTATGAGTGCTTCATCCATTCAATTTAAGTACTTGGATTTTTCTATGGATGATCTAGGTTTTGTATCTGTATTCGAGTTTAACCTATACAATCCTCTAGTTTGGAGATGAATCATTATTCTCTCCTTCCATGAAAAGTATTTGTAAGGTGTAAGAATGAATTCTTTTTGGAAATCCATATTTCTGTTGTCTTCAATCTTTTCTACCCGTAAAAAAAATTGGTGTAGCTTTTGTTTAGCCGTCTTTCGGCTCTGACACCATGTAAATGTGTTGAACCTGCACAAAATAGATCTATCTAGAAAATACCACACACATTTTCAAAGAAAATTTGGGAAAGAAGAAGAAGGAGAGAAAGAATGGAAGAATTCTCATTAACCGTTAAGAATAATGAATAATTTACATGTGATATACTCTGTATAACTCAATGAATTTTCATTGAGGGAGAACCAATGCACCATAGTGGTAGTATAGAGTTATCTGGACACACACCAGCAGTTACGGGAGTGAACTTCCATCTAGTCTAGCCTCTTAGGAAGTTACGTGAGTGAACTGCCACCTAGCTGAGTTAACTAGTCAACTAGTCTTCAATTAACTGATTGAACAAAGAGTAGTGAGGAGTAGATCAAGTAATAAAGGGTAATGTGACAGTATGGTGATGATCCCAAGGTAAGTGCGCATTAGCATGGTGATGATCCCAATGTTGCATGGTGACAAAACCAATGCAACATCTAAACTCAACTCAACTAGTCAAACTGAAGTGTCAACTGAAAGAGAATATTCTCTCGGTGGAATATTCTCTCATAAAATATAGGAGACTGGATAATGACTAATTATGACTAATAAAGAAGGAAAAACCTTAGGATAAATAAATCCTAGGTGTGTGTGAAGTAACTCCAACATTTTTTGTAATTGTTCGTTCTTGGAAATGGAAGGCGAATCAATTCTGAGGCGAAGGGGGGAGTTTAAAGAGGCATGGACGCGATGGAGAAAGGGATTGCATCAGGAAAGAGGAAAGGTTGGTTCATCACAAAATAAGGGATTGGTTAACAATAAAGAGAGAGATCGTGAAGAATGCATTGACGAAGAAGATCCTATGAATGAATTACATGATGGGAAGGTTGGAACAGAGTCTCAATGCATTGATTCGGGAGCAATACCCTCCTAACAATTTCACTTATGTAACAGTAGTGCAGATTACCGGAGTTTATTATTGTATAAACATTCCATCATGATGGTATATAACCTTGTTATTTTTCTTTGAATGAATAAAATCAGAGTTTCATTCCACTAGTGTTTCAGTATTAAGTTTGTTAAAGGCTCTCCTTACTGTTTTGGAAATAGTATTTATGTTTTTATTTTCTGCTATGTAATTTTTAGCAGGGTGTGTGTTGTAATTGTTTGTGTGCTTCAATTCCCCTCCCTACATCAGGTGGTATTAGAGAAATTATGCTCTTGGGTTATTGTGTGAGTGTTCCTGTAACGGGTAGAGAATACCCTGATTCTGGTGGTGTTTTTGCCAAAGTGATGAAGAACAAGTAGGTGTATCAACATCTGGATTGAGGTTGTGGATGGTAGTTAGGATTTGAACTACCAAAAGACTTAGAATAATTCCACCCAAAATGATAGTAGAAACACATGGAGGTGCAAGAAATCAGGAACTTGAAGAGTTACGGAGAATAATAGAGGAATTAGAACGCATAACAGATGGAGATGTTGAGACAAATTCTGACTCTGAATATGAGAGTGAGATTGAATATAATATTGAGGATGTAGACCCAACAGAGCATTTGATATCCTATCTGAGTAATAGAGGTAGTGCGAAGGTCAAGGTTTCGTGCTATGATGGAAGCTTTAAGGATGAAACTCTTATAGACTGGATAGGAGAGATCGAGAGGTATTTTGAATATGAGAATGTTAGTGGTCCAAAATGAGTTTGATTTGATATCACAAAGTTGAAAGGACATGTTTCCCTTTGGTGGGACATGTTGTAGAAAGATAGAGTTGATAATAGGCGGGACAATATCAAGACTTGGAAGAATATGGTGAGTAAGATTAAAGAAAAGTTCTTGCATGTGGATAACCAGCAGAATCTGTGTAGACAAGTGTAGAGTCTGAGGCAAAAGGATAATTTGGTACATGAATACAAGAGTTCTTCAAGTTGTCACGCAGATGTGGTATTAAGGAGCCAAAGTATCATCTTGTGGATAGATACATGAATGGACTGAAGTATACAATCTAGGATGAGATGAGTATGCATTATTTTCGTACTATAGATGAAGCTTACCAAGTTTCCCTGAAGGTGGAGGATAAAGTTCATAGGAAAACCAAATAGAAGCTAAGGGGAAGAGGTCCATGAGGAAGAGGCATAACAAACAATGCTAAGGAAAATGACAAGGAAAAGGAATCAACAAGTAGACAAAGTTCCTTAGGAAATGGAGCTAGTAGAGGCAGAGGATTCAGAAGAGGAAAGGGAAATTTTTTAATTACTTGTTATAGATGTGGAGTTGAAGGTCACAAATCCTTGGAATGCCCAGAAAAGCAAGGTCCCAATAAAATAGGTGATGCCTGAATGCAGATTACCATGGAAGGTGATGCATCGGTGGTTGGAGAATATGTGGTTTTGCTTCCACACAAACAAAGTGAGAACTTGATGTTTCAAAGAATTTTACTTCAACTAGAACATAAGTTAATAGAAGAACCTGAGCAGAGGAAAAGAGTGTTTAAGACCAGATGCAAAGTTGAAGGAAAATGTTGTAACTTGATTATTAATGAAGGAAGTATAGAAAAATTGATTTCCACTGAGGTCAAGAGGAAACCAAATTTAAAATGTGAATCACATCCCAATCCTTAACGAGTTTCTTGGTTACAGGAAGGCCAGTAGGTGACTGTGACTGAACAGTGTTTGTTAAAATTTCAGATTGGAGAGTTTAAAGAGAAAGTGTTATGAAATATAGTTGAGATGGATTCATGCCATATTATGCTTGGGAGACCATGGATGTTTGACCAAAAGGTGTTCCATGATGGCAAGCAAAATTCATATGATTTTTTTCAAAATGGAAAATGTTATAAGTTGACACCAATGTGTGAATATGGTGGGAGTAATAGCAGCAGTTGCAGCAAATACGTGAATAATAGTAACAACCACATTATGTTGTGTTCATCCAAGGAATTCTTGAAGGAGCAAAAAAAAAGTGAACATTGTTTAGTTGTAGTGGAAAAGAAGGTTCAAGAGGCTCAAAAGGGGAGTTATGTATGAGCATAAATCCAATGCATGTTGGAATACCTTAAATAAATGGTTGCAGAGGAATAACCCACAGGGTTGCCTCCTTTGTGTAGTATATCACATCAAATTGATTTGATTCTAGGATCAAGTTTACCAAATAAAGAGCCTTATCGAATGAATCCATCAGAGAGTGAAGAAGTGAATAGGCAAGTGCATGAATTTCTTAACTGAGGGTTGATACGTGAGAGCTTGAGCCCTTCTGTAGTACCAACAATATTGACTCCCAATAAAACAGGGGAATGGCAAATGTGTATTGATTCATGTATTATAAACAAGATCACTATCAAGTATCGGTTTCCATTTCCCAGAATGGATAACCATATGGATTTCCTGAGTGGTTCAGAATATTTTACAAAAATTGATTTGAAGAGTGGTTATCACCAAATTCGAATCAGAGAAGGTGACAAATGGAAATATGCATTCAAGACAAAAGATGGATTGTTTGAATGGCTAGTGATGTCATTCGAGTTAACTAATGCTCCCAACACATTCATGAGATTGATGAACAAAGTCTTGAAGCCATTTTTGGGTAAGTTCATGGTTGTATATTTGGATGATATATTGATTTTTATCAAGAGTAGAACAGAGCATGTTGAGCATGTGAGGGAAGTATTACAGTGCTTGAAGGAAGATAAACTATTGATAAACATGAAGAAGTGTACATTCATGCAATGAGAATTGGTGTACCTAGGTTTCATGGTTTCAAAAGAAGGACTTTAAATGGACCCTGAGAAAGTGAAGGCTATTATCAAATGACCAACAACAAGATGCACATTCGATGTGAGGAGCTTCCATGGATTGGCAAGATTCTATCGGAAGTTCATTAGGACCTTTAGCCAAATATGTGCGCCTCTTATAGAATGTATGAAGAAAGGAGTGTTCCAGTGGACTATAGAAGTAGAGAAGTCATTTGAATAATTGAAGAAAAGGGTAGCAATGCAACAAGTATTAGCATTACCAGATTTTGATAAAGTGTTTCAAGTTGATCATGACGCTAGTGGAACAAAAATTGGAGCAGTTATAAGTCAAGAAGGAAGACCCATTTTTTAGCGAGAATTTGAATGAGTCTAGAAAGAGGTACTTTGTTTATGATCAAGAATTTAATGATATTGTGCAAGCCTTGAAGAAATGGCGACATTATCTACTGCTGAAGGAGTTTGTCTTGTTCACGGATCAAAAATATCTACAGTACATTAACAACCAAGTTAAGTTGAATCAAAATCATACTAAATGGGTAAAATTCTTGCGAAGTTATTCTTTTGTGTTGAAACATAGGTCCAAGAAGTCCAATAAGGTAGTTGACACATTAAGTCGGAGGAAAATGTTACTTAATACCATGTTGGTAGAAATGGTAAGTATGGATTGTCTAAAGACATTGTATGAAGAAGATGCATATTTACCAGAACCTTGGAATGCATGTAAGGATCCTTGGAGTTTAGACATAACACTGTATCTGGACTACCATATCCAAGAGGGGTTTTTGTTTAAAAACCAACAGTTGTGTATTCCCATAAGTTCCATACGGATGAATCTCGTTAAAGAGTTGCATAGTGGCGGTTTAGGAGGACATTTTGGCATTGATAAAACCACAACCTTGGTGAAGAACAAATATTTTTTTCCCAGAATTAATAAATATGTCCGAAAGTTTGTTGAAGGTTGTAGGATATGTCAACTAGAAAAAGGAAAATAGTAAGAACACGGGACTGTATACTCCATTGCCATTACCCAAAGAACCTTGGGAGGATATTATTATGGATTTTTTCTTAGGATTACTTATGACACAAAGAAAACATGGCTCAGTAATGGTAGTTGTGTATAGATTTTCAAAAATGGCACACTTCATAGCATGTAAGAAGACTAGTGATGCTAGTGAAGTAGCTGCATTATTTTTCAAAGAGGTGGTTATATTGCATGGATTACCACAGAGCATTATTTAAGATCGAGAAACAATATTCCTTGAGAATTTTTGGAGGACACTCTAGAAAACGTTAGGCTCATATTTTTTATACAGTTTGTCATGTCACCCACAAATGAACGGTTAGTCAGAAGTAGTGAAAAAGAGTCCAGGAAATTTGTTGAGAATTTTAAGTGGAGAGAATCCCAATCAATGGGATTTGGCATTATCCCAAGCTGAGTTCGCATATAACGATTCGGTGAACAAATCTACGGGAAAGAGTCCATTTCATATTGTTTATGGACAGTCGCCAAAAGGTGTGGTATATTTGGTTGCATTGTCGGATTTGGAAGGCAAGAAGAGTGTTGACGCAAATGATTTTGTGGACATTATGCATGAATTACAAGAACAAGTAAAGAAGAAATTGCATACCAACAATAACAATTATAAACAAATAACAGATCAACATAGGAGATGAAAGGTATTCCGAGAGGGTGAGTTGGTCATGGCTCACTTGAGGAAGGAGCGTTTTCCTCAAGGCACATATAATAAAATCAATTACAAGAAGATAGGTCCATGTTGAATTCTGAAAAAGATCTTTGATAATGCATATCAGTTGGAACTTCCGAATAATTTTGACATATCTCCTACATTCAATGTTGTTGACCTCTATGATTTTCATGAAGGGGAAGAAAGAGCAGATAAATGTACCCTCAACGAATGGAAAAAACATCTACCAATTAAGTCAGAGGAGTGGGTTGAAGAAATTATTGTTACACGAGTTGGTATGAAGACTCGTCGGAAGGAGTACATGGAATATTTAATCAAGTGGAATAATCGAGGGGCAGAGGATGCATCGTGGGTGACTAAAGATCAGTTATCACGTGTGCAAAAATATTCAACTCAGCAGTAATATGTACATGAGATGGAGCTCATGTTTTTCTTACCATGGTTGTTTGATGTGGGAACATCCTTGGGCTCGGGCAATCTGCATCACCCAAAAATATTTATATTCTACAAATTAGGCAATAAGTCGAATAAGGACTGTGTTAGTGGTCCATTTTATATAGTCATTTGTTATGAATTTGAACTGTTTTTACTCATGAAACTACTCTTGTGTATGCTAAAATACGTGTTGAAACTCATGCTGAAACACATGTTGAAAATCTTGTAGAATATGGATTTCATTGAAAAATTGAATTTCCTCCCATGATAACATTGTTACAACACTTGTTGACTTTTCACGTTGGCATTAACACGTGTTGAGTCTCAACCACGTTTAGGCCAAGGATCTAGCGCCCAAAAGGAAGAGTGTTAATGTCAAGAAGGAGGCAAACTACCAAGGAGGTTTTGGTAATTGTATGTTCTTGGAAATGGAAGGTGAATCGATTCAGAGGTGAAGAGAGGAGTTTAAAGAGGCATGGACACGAGGGAGAAAGGGATTAGCTCATGACAAAGGAAAGGTTGGTTCATCGCAAAATAAGGGATTTGTTAACAGTAAATAGAGAGATCATGAACAATGCATTGAAGAAGCAGATCCCGTGAATGAAATGAGTGACGGGAAGGATGGAATAGAGTCTCAATGCATTGATTCAGGAGAGATAACCTCCTAATGATTTCACTTCTGTGATAGTAGCATATAATAATAGAGTTTCTTATTGTCTAACCATTCCATCGTGATGTTATGTAACCTTGCTATTTTTCTTTGAATCAATAAAATCAGAGTTGCATTCCACTAGTGTTTTAGTATTAAGTTTGTTAAAGGATCCCCTTACTATTTTGGAAATAGTATTTCTGTTTTTATTTTCCGTTGTGTATTCTGTAGCAGGGTGTGTGTTGTAACTATTTGTGTGTTTCGACGCCCCTCCTTGCATCACCAACAATGTCATTCTCCTACCTTCTACAGTAGTAAAATAAAAAGAATCCAACCTAGATCACTCCTCTATCTTGTAAGGCCCCCATTGTTCCTCAAAATTACACCATGCTAGGGAACAATGTCGAGGCACCTTTATGAGGCTTAAATAAAGCCTCCTCACTCTAGGATTTCTTGGAAGAATCCAAAATCCGAAAGAAGTAACCCTCAATCAAATGATATTCAATCAGCTCATTCAAAAAAAACAAAAGTTTTAAAAGGGAAAGATCATGTAAACATAAACAAACATGTAAACATAAACAAACATATGAATAAAAAACTACACAAACTATGTAATAAAAAAGGGCACTGCAATCCTTCTTGTCTTCGGGAATCTATAATATTCTATCCATATTTTGTTCAACGTACAATATTTCAATTGTACTTTCCCTCCGCATATAATCCAACCTTCATAAGTCCTTATAAACCTACACATTAAAACAAGCATGAGATTAAATAATAATAGGGAAAGATAATTAAAAAGTGTTTTTTATGAGGTAATTGCGTTAGTAAATCTGAAACCAAAACAATCTTTAAATTCAACTTAAAAATTGCAATAAAAGGATGGAAGAATGTTATGGTAATACTATTATCCATATAAATTTGAATTTTTCATTTCCACAGTTAAAAAGTTAAAACTTGAAAACTGGAAATGAAGATGTAATTAAAACTTATAGCGAATATGAGCTATCAAAAATAATTAAAGGATAATTAAAGCATGCCTTTTAAATTTTTTATAAGCTCATTTCATTGACCAGATTAAAATCGCACAAATAATAGATTATGGAAAAGTTTTAAATGAAAAAACAAGAAAACAAATTTCTTAAATAATATTTTCACTCCAAAAGATGGGATGGTTTATAATTCCTCTTCATCGATGGCTAGTAATAATTTCGTCCTTAAACGTGCACGTTCTTTAATCTCATTTAATAAGTTTGACGGATCTGACGGTGGTGGAGATAACTTATGGACGGTTGTCTAAAATTTCAGATCGAAACTTGTATGCAATTTAATCGTGACCTTCACATCCGAAGGAGCTCACCCGTTGTACCATGTATTTTATCAATAGAAAAAACCAAAGTGAAAGTCTAATTTGGAACATGTTCAAGACAAAATAAAATAAAATTAATAGATAGAAAAATGTTTTAACATGTCTTAATTTGACTTGTTATTAGGTTTTGACTAGGCAATTTTTGGTTGATGTTAACCGTAGTAAAGAAAAGAGATGGATTTTCAATCGAAACAAAAAGCTTAGAATTAGAATAATTCTTCAAATGAGTCATAATTTAAACAATGGGTTTGCTTAAAGGTTCATTTTGGGCATCCTGATTACGAGCAAGGGAAAACCAAATGATGATTTGACACGAGGTTATTTAATAGTAAAGGCTCAATTTGAATTGATGATTGTTTTAATGTGAGTAGGATAGAAGCCTAATGATAAGGATTTGAGAAATTTTGAAAAATTATAATAGGGTGATTTTAAGTTACAACATTTTGGCTCCAATTGGCGATGGTGTGTCTCTTTGAGGCACTAAGAATTGTAGATATATGCCTTATCTATTGGGAATTGAGTCATATATCATCCTGAAACCAATTATCTTCTTTTTCATTACACTCTTTGCTAATAGATTTACCTTTTTGGTCTATGAGTTGGTATTTGCTTAATCTTTTGTTGGAAAGGTCTTCCACAAGCAACAAAAGTTAGTCACACATGTGTATTATTCCAAAACAAAAGAATGAAAAAATCCATAGATAACACAAGTATATCCTTGTAATAGTGTAAAACATATTTATTTTTTAGATGTTCATAAAGATATCTCATAAATAAAATTGAAAAATTGATTAGTCATGTATTTTTGTGATTTGGTAGAAAAGATCCTTTATGTATACAGATTTACACATAGAAAGCATCTCAATCAAACTATGAATCAGATTTTCTTGCAGAATTTAATGAAAGGACTCTCACTTTATTTCAAAGGTTCTTAAACTATGTACAAAGAAAGAAGCAAACCCCTAATGAAAAGATAAAATTTTAATGCAAGGAAAATAAAGCATAGCGTAGGAAAATAAATCCCTCCTCTCTCAATATAATTCAATCTATAGTAAGAATGATAAATTTGATGACAACTAAGATCTAAGCATACTATGATGATAAGTATGGTTATGGAAAAAAAAGATCAGATTAGTGTTGTTTTGCTTCCAGTGGGTGTCCATAGCCCTGAGAGAGACACCCCGACATCACATGCATTTCTCTAAAGCCAACGAGCATCCATAGCCCCAGCGGATATACCTTCATTTTCCAATTTGAACTTACTTTCACCATATCACTTTTTTTTTACTTGAAACATTTTGTATTTATGCAGAGATGGGGGTAATCAATGTGTTTTAAAACACAAGGTATTGTACATGTTAATGAAGATGAGTTGGATATGTCATTGTAATAAAGTATACCCATTAAATATGTCCATCCCCACAATGTTAACACTATCTCTCTACATAGACCTGCTATTACTTAATGTTTGTATGATGTGGAACACTGAGTATTTAAGATGAGAAATTTCAAAAATTTGACAACCGAGCCAGTTCCTAGGACCTGATTACAAAAAGAACAAACATTTCAACCTAATTACTAGGAAAAGAAATCTTTTAAAGATGTTAACCAATCTCTTCACGACAACATACTAGGGATAAAGTCATCATTCAAGGATACCATTGAAACCAAGACGCTATGATGATGAGAGAGAAAAGTTTTATAATCTCTGATTATATTTTATTTCGTTTAAAATCCTAACTGTGATTATTAAAAGGTAAACTCTAAAACCCTAAAGTAAATACAATCAAACAACTATAGTATTGATTTGTAAAAAGATTATTTATATACATGTCTTCCTACCCTAACCATCAAAGTAAACAAGTTAGGTATAATGAGTTTTC
>JASDQU010369481.1:0-11276 GCA_032191745.1 Picea mariana
AGAGCCAAGAAATGAAAGTCAAGCTACAAAGGCAAGAAAAACCTTGAAACCCTAAATCTGTTTGAGCATGCAAACAAAAGAAAGAAATGTATAAATCAATGATCCAATAAGCCCAAAAGAGGTAATTCAACTGATCTGAGCAGTTGGAAAAACCAAAAGTCAATTTCAAAATTTTCAAAAATCTTGCTCGCAGGCAAGCAGTGTAACACAGTGCGAGAAGATAAGATTCTCGCAGGTGACCTTATAGCAAGGTGTGAGGTGTTCGCACTGGACCCTATATGCAGGATGCCAACCTGACTGATTCTCATAGGTTGTAGTTAAACACAATGTGAGAACTCCTGAAGATGACAAAAATTTTGAAAATGAAAGCAAAATTCAAACAGGCTTCTGAACTCAGTATGTCTATCAGGATATCCTGAAGACTCAGAGACTGACAAAACAGGAGAATAATGAAACTAGAGAAAATGGCCACAGAAAAACTCAAAAACCATAAAGAAAAAGGGAATAAGTCCCCAGTGGAGTCACCAATTTTGTTTCGGGATTAATCCGTAAGTGTGGACACAAACCGATCTCTCTAGATCCACCTGGATCTAGAACAAAACAGGACAGAATAACACTCTTTCCCTAGATCTAGACTATTGAATGAACCAAGAGGCAAGGATCATGAACATACCTTATGAACACTTCCTTAGGTCTCTGTTGTTCCAAGCTTCGCTCCAACGCTCTTGTGGCGTTCAGATCACAACAGTAAAAACCAATCGAAGTGAAGGCAAATCAATACATTCAATAGCTAATCTATACATATGATCAAGGAGTTATGTAATAAAGTGACATCATCTTTATGGGAAAGGGACATATTACTGTATTAAATTGATAGAAAGTGAAACTTACAACCTGAGCCTTGATGTTGTAGATCTCCTTTCGATGGCTCCTAGCTCCGACACACACACACTTGCTCATGCATGAAGAAAATCAACCACTTTTGATGACCTTGCTGGTGTCTCTAGCTACTGTAGCATCAGTCCTTCATACAATCTTCCACTAATTCTCCAATCAATCTCTTTCTAGTTTGCTTCTAACCTTTTCCATGAGCATTCCCCTCAATATATAGGAGAGAATAGATTAGTTACTTGGATAGGAATGATCCCAAGATATCATGAAAACCAGTATTTGACAACCATTCGAAAGCCAACTCATCCTTCTAGAAGATTCCCTTCTAGAAGGTTCGAGATTTTATCTTTTTCCTTCCTTTAGAAGATGTTCGCACCCTGATAGTTAGGTACAGTGTGAACCTCTCGCACCCTAGCTTAATGCAGCCTACGAGAATCATGCATTCTCACAGGCAAATATATATGCAGCCTGCGAGAATCATGCATTCTCGCAGGCAAATATATATGAAGCCTGCGAACCTCCCTTAAAAGTATGGTTTCTGGAAGCAGACAAATGTAACTTTTCTCAGGAAAGTGTTCTAGTGAAGAGCCTGATTTTTCCATCATCATTACATCATCGTGATGACCAAAATTGTGGATAACATGGTCTTCCAAGAATTAGAGGGTGGCCCCCCCAGACGAGTTTTGGGTTGCAACACAAAAAATTCAGCAAGATACTCCCATGAATCCATGAAAATGACTAAATCATCTATTACTCCTTCTGGTCTGATGGTAGAATGAACAACTAATTTCAGAACAATAGTAGTAGGTTGGATGTGTGTTCTGAGTTGCAGCAATTGTGTAGTTTCTATTGGCATGATGTTAATTTCCGCCCCTAAGTCAATTAGCGCATGGGGGATAGATGTATGTCCAATTTTGACAGTGACTATAGGTTTTCCTGGGTCACCATACTTGCGAGGTGGGGATTTTCCTAACATCAGTTCAGACAAATCCCCCACCACATGCACGGTGAGAGGATCCCTAGGTTTTCATGTAGGTATTTTTATACAGAGATTTCTTACGGTCTTGGCATAAATAGGGACATCTCTAATGGCTTGAAATAGTGGAATATTAATGTGCATATTTTTCAATTCTCCTAAGAGATTGAAAGATGGTAATTCCATAGTTTTGGTAACTGTCAGCCTATCAGGGAATGGTGGGTCTGCTGACTCTTTTATAGGTTGTACAATTTCTTCTGTCTCATAAGATGGTCTTTCCCTTGATTCCTTGTCTAAATATGAAGAGGGAGCATCTTCAATTATTGGCTCAACTATTCTCCCTGATCTTAATTTGATTTTATCACAAGGCATGGGAGTAATAGACAAGGCTGGAACATTGTGTATGTCTATGTTCTAAACGACCTTATTATTTGGTTTTGGGTTAGGTTGCACAGGAATTTGAGGTCATAAATGAGGATTGTTCAGTGGGTCATTTGGGGGTAACTGCAGCTGTTGTTGATGGTATTGGGGTTGGAACTGTCGTTGATAGGGGTTTGGTTGGTTATGGTTCTGATAACTGAGTTGTTGTTGAGGGCCTCTCCAATATGCGTTCCATTATCCATGGTGATTCTGCTGCTGAGGTATAGGTAACCATGCATTGGGATCTTGGTAAGGGGTTGACATATGATGTGGAGGGGGAGCATTCGTCTATCCATATAGTGGCTGATTGTTCCAATAATTAAGTGCTACAGGAGAGAATTGAGAGTTCATACCTTGACTTCTTGGCTGCCATTGTCTCCTTTGTGTAATTAGATAGGTAGCCTCTACTTCCTCGCTAGTTGCCTTCATTGATGCTTTTACTCCTGGTAGAGAGGAACATTGGTCAGTAGCATGATCTAATTCACAAATAAGACATACCTGGACACTATTCAGCGGGCACTCTCTTGGTGGATGTTTCTTCCTACATTTCAGATAGAAAATGCACAATGCTTGCTCTGATTCTGCTTGTTTCTGCTTGATATGCAAGGTGTCAATTTTTGAAGCAAAAGAGTTAATCAACTCTGTTTTGAAATTTTCTAACATATTACCTATTTCTTCTCTTGTTGCTCCTCCATTGGCTGATTTTTTTACCCTTGAAAAAGTGGTATCCTTGGTAGCTGACCTATTCTTTGTAGATCCTTGAGAACATCTTTTACAGAGGTATACAATGTCCTCATAGGATTCTTTAGATATATATCCTTTGCGAAGCATATTTAGTATATCTAAACAATCTTCTTTAACTCCTTTTAGCAAAACATTTTTTAAAATGTCTTTACTTACATCTGGATGTCCAGACCTTTGTAGATTAGACTAGAGTCATTCCACAAAATCTTCAAGGGTCTCATCCTCTTTCTGAGACATTTTGAACAATTCCTCTCTTCGTTCCCTTGTTCGACAGTAGTCTTGGTACTTGTTCAGGAAAAACTACCTCATGTGTACCCATGTTGAAATGTTCTCTCCTCCCAAGCTCATAAACCATCTTAACTCATTACCCTTCAATGTAGCTAGAAATAGTTTAAGTGTTTTGTCAAGTGGTTGTGTAGTCATAGCTTCTACACAAAATGTCAAATTCAAATTGAAACTCATCCGGATCCTCAGTAGACAATCCATGAAAATTCGGCAAAGCATAGAGAGGTATGTTTTTCATAGGATCCATCCCTCACGTGGGAACATCAGAAATAGGAAAAACTAGGGTAGAGATAGTATTTTCATTGTTTACCTGATCTTCGTTGTTTCGTGGGTTCTCTTGGAGGAACTCCTCTTCATTATCCCCTTGATTTTCCATATGTGCTCTTTCTCTCCACTCAATATGAAAATTGTCCCACTTTTCTTTAGTGACTATCCAACCGTTGATCTGATAAACCGCTTCTTCTGGATTTTCCCTGTTTCGAACTATACTCCCCTGATCTTCAATGTTCTCCAATGTTGCTTGTTGATTTGTTGGTGACAAATCTTCAGCTTCGAATTTTGCTTCAGCTCCAGCCCTTGATGAAAATGATGTTTCAAGAAGGGGTAGTTCTGATGACTGAAGATTACATCTTCTTGGAGGATTTGCAGGGTGAAAAATAGATCCTGAAGAAGAATCAGCGTTGGCTATTATTTCATCAACAAATGTTTATCTTCCCAGTGTAGGATTTGTTCCTCCATGTCATATGGTACCTATAGGGTTAGTATTTTAGGAATACTTCCTCACGTTCCTCGATTCATGCAGACTAATCATTCATTTAGACAAAAAAAAAACTAATGTGCTTACAAAAATCTATAATTATCTTCCCCGGCAACGGTGCCAAAATGTTGGGCACTTTAATTGTCTAAATGAATAGAGAGTTAAGGTGTTCAATATAAATTGTCAACCCAGGGAAGTCTATTATTTCAAGATAATTGTGCATAGTCTATGCTAGATTATGGAAGCAACACTAATCTAATTGTAGTAGGAAAAAAAAGAAACAAAAATTATTACTAACACAATTATGCTGACACAGCTGGAGTTCTGCAGAATTGAATTCACAAATTGAAATCTAGACTAATGAATGTATAAGAATTTTGGATTACCTATTCTAATATAACTTTCTATTTTAATTTTGTAGGAAGGAGTTCTCTACTAATTGAAGAAGGAAATCTACTTATTGCAAGAAAGTAATCCACACTTTTATTTTCTTTTACTTGAAAACAAGATTTTAATCTAATGTAGAAAAAGGGAAAGCAATTCTCCAACAATGTTCAGCAATTGACTTTTTATCCTCATGAGACAGATTTATGCGCATCTACAGGAAAGCACTGGACTGTAACAACAACTGTGTTCTAGAATTGTTAATCAGATAAACCATTCACATTAAAACAACTATTTTGGAATTCAAAACAAAGGGGACTCCATGAGGAAGGTGGGCCCTTTCCTTCTCACTGAATCCTCTCAGGGAGATATGCTACAGTCTGCTAAATAAATTCAATCCACTCTTCTATTGATTTGCCAAAAATATTGTGTACAATAAAATTTAATTCTCTTCACTTTCTTGTAGTCCGAAAAATCCCCCTCTGATTACAAAATCTTTGCTATTTAAAGTCGGAGTCATTCAGTTAAAACAAAATCAGAACAGCCTTGAGAATCCTCGATTCTCAAGTTGTTCGTATGATGTCATTAATACAAGATCTAGAACTAATATTGCAAGTGAAAACATATAAAAGTAGGTTTAGAAACTCCCAGGATCGGTGGCATTTGTTGCAGCAGTTGTGTAACAACAAAATCGGTGGCATTTTTTACCACAGTCATGTATCAGCAGAATCAGTGGCACCTGTTGCAACAGTCGTGTAACATCTTCCAGGATTGGCGCATAGCTGGAACAGCTTCCAAGATTGGCGCATAGTTGTAACAGCTGGTGTAACAACAACAACCATTCTTTAATACTTGGTGTTTCTATTCATTTCGATCATTTGTTGAATCATTTTATGGGTAAAACATGTGAACATTACCAATCAAACATGCTAAGCAAATGAAAATATAAAAGCAAGATAAATTATTCATACCTAGGAAAAAAGGTCTTAGAATGCATTATAGTAGGTATTTAACTTAGAGATTATAAGGTTGAATAGGAAAAAGGTGTGATGAAAAAGGGACATTTCTGGGTCCTAACAGTTGGTGGCCCACAATTTTTTTGAACTGTCGATCGACGGGCAGATTGATCACAGTAAAATCATGACCATAGAAACCAGGCGGGTCTAACAGTACCTTCATACAAAAGGAAAAGGGGCATGTGTATAGTTCATTTGGGTTCGAAGAGGAACCTGAAGAGTTGATCTGACTCAGTATTAGAAATATCCTAGACTGGGAGGTCATAGATCCCCTGTAGGGTAGGGGGGCTACATCAATTCCCCATACCTAACAAATGTTCTTTTTTTGTATAGAAAACATATAGACATTAATGCATAACTAGGATAGTCATCAAAATATATGAACATATAAACATTTAAGAATAATTTTTTAATTCATATAAACAATGTTTCATACTAGAAACATCGATAAACATCCAAATACAAGTCATGAATTTATACATCTATTTTTTCTTTGATTTATGTTTTTTTACATTTATAAAATTGACGATTGGGGTATCATAATCATCCTTTGACATTGTATTTCTTGCGCCCTGTCCTTCTATTGTTTGTGTTTCCATGCACTCATGTACCATGCTTCTGGTACATCATTGAGAAGGGCATGGAGGCGGTTGTACAAGGGCGTGAACTGCAACAAGGAAAATGATCATATCGATATGTTGAAATATAATTGAAATAACTATTTCATTATTTTGATTAACATTACAATATTTCTCTTTACCTATCTGTGTAGATGTGACAGTTGGTGTGTTAATTTCTTGTCTACTTGGTTCCTCTCGAAGTTCACCCTCCTGAGCTACATGCTCTTCCATTTAAAGAAGATAATATATAAGTATAAGTCAAGAAATAAATATCTACAATCACAACAAATATTTCTAATTCTGAAGCATACATACCGGAATGGGTACTCTTCTCCCCACTATCATTGGACATGTGCTCCCTAGTATGAAGTGGTGTCTGTTGAATACCGCTAGATTCACTGATGTGGTTGCAATGTTGCTTGAAAATAAACATAAATACTTAGTTAAGGGTGATATAATAAAATATGAATAGACTTTACAAGCATGCTATTGTGGTTTCCTTATTCATTTTATTTACCTGCATGGCTAGGGATATTGGATTCTACCCCTAGCTTCTCCTATATTCAATCACACTTTTAAAAACATGCTTGCAACCAAGCTTTATATCCTCCTCGGTGGCATCAATGTCGAACATATTTAACTGCAATGCATAACACCATTAAAATTACCAATAACAAAAACAGATATTTGTTCGCTACTGTTAAATAAATATTCACCATGGTTAATCATTTAATTCTTACGATTCGGGATTTTAGTTTTCCAAAGCCACCCTAACCTATTTTATGCTTCCTGTGATTTTCCATTCTAGCCTTGGTTACTTTGGAGGTGTTAGGTAGCCTATATATGGAATTTTTGAAAAACATTAGATATCAGAATTGTTACTTAAAACAAGAAAGAAAAACATAAATGAGCATATTTCACTAAGAAGATGACATGTGTTGTACCTTTCTTGACCAGGTCATGGATGTCTTCCTTGTTTTTTAAACAAGTTCTCATTTTCATCCTCTATCATGGCCTTCCAATCTTTCTCAGGAACCATGGGAGGGCGCTCATTCTTGAGGTCTAATTGCAATTTCTCCCTATATTGGGCCCTAGTATATTTTAAATTCTCGTCGGCTAACTTTGTAACCACTTTCTTGTTGAATGTATTGTCGAACAAGTTTACCAGGTGGCCTATAAATTCATCTTTCTTTTCACTATCTTTGCCATTCCACCGTGTATGAATGATGGGTCCAAACAAATCCAATGATTTTTCATTCAAGTTTCTGTAGAAAACATTGTTTCCTGCAGAAACGTGTTATCCATTAATTTGTAATAATCTCAACAGATGTCCATTTCAATTTCATGATAAAAATGAATCAAATAATTAACAAATACCTACAATATTCTGAATCTTGATCGGAACACATGCGTCATCCACAAGAAAGGTGATATCTAGTGATATGGTGCTTTTAATTTGTGTTGCTCCATGAATAGATTCCTCTCCATCTACAGTGCATTCATATTTGGAGTCATGTGGAGTCCTAGGCTCTGGCTCATCATGCTCTGGTGTGTCATGCCAGTCAACATCATTGCGCTCATCAATGGATTTGAAGGGAACCTCAGGAGGGTAAAAAATCCTCACTTGTACTTTTCTATGTCGAATTTCTTGTTACATTGGACCATCACTGCTACATATAGCAGTTGTAGGCTCGGCAGGTTCTCGAGGCATGGGGTTTAAAAAATCCTACAAACAGAAAAAATTGACTTTATCAGATCATATAGAAAATATAAAACAAAAAAATAGATATGAAATTGTCATAGCTGATAAAAGTATGTGAAGATGCCACTTACCCCAAAATTAGTTATTAGATTTTGTAGCTCTACAATTCTTTCCCTATCCTCCTGTGTCAGGGGTATTTTGTGAAACAAACCTAGATATTCTATGTTTTCCTTCTTCAAGGTCTTCGTGACAGTTGCTATTGGGTTAGTGGAATAAAATACTTTGTCCTCAATATCCTCAGTGGGTTTCGTCCTAAGGATACCTATGGTGATGTAGAAAAGGGGGTGAGAGGATACAAGGTAGATTCCATCTAGAGTGCTGCAGTGCACCTGGCCTTCCAGTTGATCGCGAGAAAGCTAGTGGGAAAGAACAGACCTACGAAGGTGACAGGGTTCGTTGTTGACCTCACCGGAAAATGTGTATAAGGACTCCAAATGAACTAGGTGAAGTACTTAGTCAACTAGCTAGAATTGGATTGTCGCAAAGCTCAGGATCAGGGCTAAGAGTTCCATTTCAGCTGGATGTTGATCCTCATAGCATTTACTTCTTGGGAGATGCTAGGAGGTGTGACCTTCCCAAACATGAGCCATTCGAGCCACGCGCTACGAAGTTTACCACGCTCTGGTACTCGAGCGATATGGGAAAACAATGGAAGTTGAATGCGGTATTCCACACATACTATCTCCAGTTAAAGAGGGCTATTGGGGTTGTCCCTCATATGACATCAAACACTATGCACCGGTTCAGACCCCTCATGAAGTCCATGCAGATCGACACTTTATTTATATCACTATGTGTGTAGACAAGCATAAAGAAGAGCTTTAGTCATACTATAAGCTCACAGAGGAGGACCTCGAAGAGATAAGGACTGGTCTATAGAGCTCCTTATCCCTGTTGACCCCGCATAAAGGTCTGATCCTGAACCAATTGGTAGCTCAGAGGCCACTCACGAAGAGCATGGCACCCCTAGAACCATCAGAAGGAAAAATATAGAAGAGGTATAGAACCTGAGCAGTGCATCAAACAAAACACTTTAGAATCACCTGGACAAGGAGATAATGACGAAGTAGATAAAGAAGACACCAATGGAAAAGAAGATCAACATAGGCAAGATGAAGTAACACTTCCTAGGGATCCTGTTGATGAGGTTGATCCCTCTAAGAAGATAAAGGTTTCCCCCACAAAACCTACCTCGTGGAAGAAATCCATATCTAGTAAGACTAAGCTACAGACTCTACTCACACTCGATGACTTAGAATTCATCATCGCAATTGTATCAGAATATTCCTAGGATATTATGCAGAACATAGAATCCAAGTAAGCAGCCATGTATGAAAAAATTGAGATAGAACTAAGAGGGTTACAACAGGGCCTTCACTCTAGCTGTGCAGTGTCCATTATTCCCCCACCATCATAAGAACCAGAGTTGGGAGATGAGCCTGGCCAACTCCACAGAATATATGATGTGACCGAAGCTCGCCTTCGTTGAGTGCAAGAAGAGAAATAACAAGCCAGGTTGGCCCTGAAGCAAGCACAACATGAAATGGTAGAGAAATGTCGAGTTGCGCAGAAGGAGAAGGATGACCTCCACACCAAGTTTGAAGAGGAGAGAGCACAGGTCAGGAAAGAGAAAGAACGGTTTCTTGCAGAGTATCTCAAAATCAAAGAAGTAGTCAATAGAGCACTTCGCTTTGTGACAGGCTTAGAGAAAAAGGGTGGAAGAACCAGTGGAGCATCAAGTAGCATAGCTTGCGGAATCTATCCAACAACTTCAACAGATAATTGCAGAATTAGAGCTACAAACATTTCCAAGAACCCCATAGTACATGCGAGACCAAAGAGAGGCCACTGCCCAAAGCACATTTGAGAGGATCAGAGCACTTTCTCTAGAATGTAAATAGCTTAGAAGTATAACTACACACACCTACGAGCGAATTACTGAAGACCCTAAACTAAAGGCACTAGAGTCACAACTCCAGGAGGAAAAGAAGCAAGCAACAATAGTACAGGCACAGTTGAAGCTCCTGTCAGTAGTTGAAAGGATGAAGCGATCCTAGGAACATCGCACTACTCAACAGTTGGTCCACACCATATAGAGAAAAGTCATGCAAATGATTCAGAGGCTCCAACCAGTTCAGGATGAAGCGTGCCAACTATTTTAGGATATTGAAGGTTGAGGAAAAGAGCTAGAACAAGTAGTCACTTTAGTCGAACAATGCTTATAGGGACCTGTCAATGAAGCAGTTATCCAAGATTTCACCGAGCAGGAGGCCTTGGCGCAACAATAGGTCGAAGCAACTTGAACCAAGCTTGAGGCATTTGAAGCAGAACTACCCAAACTAGAGTGACTTGGGATGAGTCACAAGTGAGTGTTGGGGGCATGTTGGCCCTTGACCAAGTTTTGAAGATCCTTGGTCATGTTTGACCTATTTTGGGACTTCGACAGGTTGTCGAAGGTGGAGCACAAGTCAAAGCGGATATCACGGGTTCTCGACCCCATGTTTAGTGATTTTTGGGTTTTTGGATTATGTAACGAGTATGGGGATGTCATCCCATGGGTTTACCCATGTTTAGGCCCTTGTTGTAATGTATAAATATAAGTCTATGCGATGTAAGAAATGGAAGAAAAGGGGGGGCTTGGTACCTAGCCAAAGTGATGAGTGCAACTTGTAAATTCTTTGTGCATGCTATGTTGAGAACTTACAGAGCTAAGTGCAAGTGATTGTAAGAGACTGTGTAAAGGATTTGTGTTGTAATCTAGCTCAAGGAAGGAGGATCTAGCGAAGTGTGCATAGATATCCTGTCCTATGCGGAGTAGGATATTGTGGCTATGTGCATGTAGAATATTGATAAAAGACAATAAAAGAGAAGAAGAGTTGGTGGATGTAGCCCCAGGCTGGGGATGAACCACGTGCATCCTGTGTATGGTTGCTTTGTGCATTGTGATTGTTTATTGTTCATATGTTTAATGCTTAGTGTAGTAATGTATGCTTAGATGGATATGATATGATAGCTCAATGTTGAATAATATGAATGAATGTTATATCTGATCTGTGTTGATATGTTTAGTTCTTGAATATACTATATCTGGGTGAATACTGCGTTGATCTGCTGTTAGGGTTTATCTTCGTTGTTAATTAAGGCTAAATACTAATTATATATAACTGTTAAGTTCTCTGTTAAGATGTTACAATCACAAATATGTGTCCCAGCTAAGGTTACAAACATCTGAGTCCTGCAACCACCTGCAAGATACCAGATATATAAAATATGCAGAACAGAAACGAAATGCTAGAAATAACAGAATAACAGTATAATATCCAGCATAATCTTCACAATACACAGAAATGATATACGAAATAGCAACAGAAATAGCACTTGAACAGAATAGCACTTGATTCAGATAGCAATGTTCACAGGC
>JASDQU010369482.1:0-11439 GCA_032191745.1 Picea mariana
AGTTGGCTTTCGATGGCTCCTAGCTCTGACACACACACTTGCTCATGCATGAAGAAAATCAACCACTTTTGGTAATCTTGCTGGTGTCTCTAGCTGTTGTAGTATCAGTGCTTCATACAATCTTGCACTAATTCTTCAATAAATCTCTTACTAGCTTGCTGCTTAACCCTTTCCATGAGAATTCCTCTCAATTTATAAGAGAGAATGGATTAGTTACTTGGATAGGAAATGATCCCAAGATATCAGGAAAACCAGTACTTAGATAACCATTCGAAAGCCAACTCATCCTTCTAGAAGATTCCCTTCTAGAAAGTTCAAGAATTTATCTTTTTCTTCCTTTAGAAGATGTTCGCACCCTGATAGTTAGGTACAGTGCGAACCCCTCGCACCCCATCTTAATGCAGCCTGCGAGAATCAGGAATTCTCGCAAGTAAATATATAAGTAGCCTGCGAACCTCCTTTAAAAGTATGATTTTTGGAAGCAGACAAAGGTAACTTTTCTCAGGAAAGTGTTCTAGTGAAGAGCTTGATTTTTCCATCATCATTACATCATTATGAAAACCAAAATTGCGGATAACAGAATGCCCCCCAAAGTCTGATATTGGAACCAGTGACAGTCGATAGAGTTTGTAAGCTGCATGTGTGTGTTAAGAACCAAGAGCACATCTAATCGGAAACCTGCAAACATCCAAGCATCGACAAAATATCATGTATACCAATTTCTTAGGTAGGCATTCCCATACTCAGATCACATACTGATGACATCATAAACCAAGGTCATGGCCACCAATCATACACCGTGGATCCATGCCGTCACAATATAGCATAGCCACCTGAATACACTATGGATCTATGCGAAAAAGTTTTAAAGCAAGACGACATAGCCACGAAACATACATAGTGGATCTATGTGTCACAAATTATACATACTCCACCACAACCTAGATCACAAAGACAATATCCAGGGTCTTCAATCTCTTCGCCCAAAGTATGAATCTAACCATGTGATTACATGTGTTGAAGTCGAACATGGCAGAAACCACTTGATTACCGGTCATTGATGCAACCATTAACAAGTGCGAGGGAAATCACCATTGATGTCAATGACTCCCAAGGTACTATAGTACAATCCATCGAGTGTGAATAAATGAGTTGATGTCAAACATACGACGGAATCTTTCGATCAGGGGTCAATGATGTAAACTCACTGTCGAAAGCGAGAAACTTGCCATTGAGGCATGCAAGCTTCAAGGTACTAAATAATTTCTAAGTCTTGATTCCGGATAATGTGTTTAAGTTGACGGAACAAAACTCGTCACAGGAGGGCCTTGACATATCCCCCATCAATGACACGAAATGAATAACAGAGTTTGAAAGTGAAACAAAGCACTTTGCAAATTGGACTTTGGACATAGGAAAGGCCGACACGAAGAGAATGGATAACTGCAGATGGCCGACTCAATATAGGTTTCGGATGAACTTCTCTTGAACATATGAACGACACGACCAATGATTTGGCAACATTGACTCAAATACGACACATGGAATGACCTTGTTATTAAATCGAATGAGAGACAAATGGATTTCCCAAACCGACTTCAAATGATGAATAGGGGGTGTCATGTTCAAGAGCGACGCTTACTGCCAATTAATACAAAGATGAAACACATCCCTTTCCCAAATTTCCCCCACCATTTCTGGAAAGTACCTCTTTATTTTTACATAAGCTTGAAGAGGATCACATATGCTTGTTGATATAAGCTCATCCTTCGGACAAGTCCCTCGGAGTATTTTTAACGAACCCTAAGAAGGAGTGGTTTGGTCCCATCATGGGTCTGTCAATGTTTGTTTAACGAGTCCAGAGATAGTAAACTCGAAGGTTTTTCAAGATTATAGATTTTGGAAAAACACTTAAAAGAGAACTCTCTCAGTTCCTTTTTCATACAGTAGTCCAATGAGACCGAAAAAGGGTTAAACTATCGCTCGAAAGATGCATACTTCAAATACTTTAGCGAGCGTGAAAATAGCAATATCGCTCGGCAATCTTTTCATGTTTAGGGAGTCTGAAAAGAGCTTAAAGAGAACTCCAGGGGGGTTCCTTTTTCGCATAACCATAGTGAGCCCGAAAAAGTGATAAAAAAACGCTCGGTCGCGTTCTTATGTTTTTCACAAGCGCAAGAACGGACAAAAGGCGCTCGAGATTTTACGTAAAAACCATAGAAAACAATAAAAATCACACCACACCAGGAAAAATTCTGCCCATAATCATCCATGTTACCTGCGAGTCATTTCACTCATTTTCACATTTAGTGATTAGGGTTAAATAATAAATAAACATAAAAAACCCACATTTGATATAATAAAAAGTAATTAAAATGAGTCAATAACAAAATTTACCATATCATTTTCACACTTTTACCATTGAGTTCAAAAACCCTCATTTTACCCTCTACATTCGGTGCCAATTTCCGGGAGATACGGGTGATCATTTGACGAGTCGTCAACAGAATTTTGGTAAGTTCTCCATTCTTGATCTTTTCATGGTTCAAAGTTATGATTTCATTGGTTAAAAGTTCATTTTTAACTTAGTTTTTTGAACCCTATGCGCGTGGAGGCATTCTCGCAGGTGGCCCATACGGGACCTGCGAGAATGAGGCATTCTCGCAGGTGGCCCATACGGGACCTGCGAGAATGAATCATTCTCGCAGGTGGGCCTTAAGCCGCCCGCGAGAAGTTCGCACTGTGTGTAGTAGGTCACCTGCGAACAACGCAGAACCCAAAAATTTATGCAACGTTTAGCAAATAGAAAAAATTTATTTCATGTAAAAGATCATTAACCATGTTTGTATGTTTCGTATGCAGGTAAATAGACACAAACATGGTGCTAGAGTGGCGTGAACGAGAGCACGAGGAGGATAACGCCAATGCCGAAAACCATCCTCCCACCATAGCTGCACTAAGAGACTGTAGTCTCTTAAAATACTTCCATATCCCGGGCATGAGAGCCCAAGTTCGATTACTGGAGTATCTAGTCTGAATGTGGGATCCGAACCAACAAGTTTTCATTGTGGGAGCTCATACATTGACTATTGACATCGAGGACATCTATTTCTTGACTGGATTATCCAGGCGTGGGTCCTATGCCAGTTTGACCGGCAACAGAGCAGGGGGTTTAAAAATGAGTGAATATTGCAACCAGTACTACGTACCTGAGGCCGAAAGAAAGAAAGGGAAAGTGGCAATTTGGGGAGTAACTGACTTGAATCTCCGCACTATCCTCTTTACCATTGCTCGGATGGCGGGAAGTGCCGCTCCACATATGGCTTTGCAGAGCTATTTCCAGTACGCCATCGAGTGTACTGAGCCCCGGGTATTTAACTGGGCTGACGCCGTACTACGCAATATCAAAAAATAGTTGACTAAGTGCAGGCATGGAGATCTAAAACAGTTTGGTTATGGATCATTGTTAGTGTCCTTCTTCCTAGAGAGGGTCCCTGTATTTCGTCTACAGGTTGAGTGGGATCTTCCTGGTCCCAGGGATCCGAGGATGTTGCGGTGGTGTCGGCTCATGGCTCGACATGTGGCAAGACCTATCGTCAAATATGACGATATGTCAGGCTAGATTTTCGAGGAGATCCGGATCTAGCACTTCCTGAAGACACTCAGTGGGGAGACCTCGGTAAGAAGTACACAGATTATTGTTTTTAAATGTTTTGAATTTTTATCATATTTAAATGTTTTTATTTTTTTTTATTTTTTATTTTATATAGATTTATCCGAAGACTAACACCAAATACTTGTTGATAACACAGAGGTTGGACCATATCGACCTACTGGAAGTTCTCCTATCCAGCGACGAGGAGAGGCAGCAGTAGCAGTACCATAGTACGCCGAGGATTATCTGACAGTGGAACAAAATTTAGAGGGTATGATGGCAGACGTTCTAGATATGACCCTGGAAGAGGTTCCACGACACGATCAGTGTCACACTGTGGGGGTTTCCGCATCTATGGGTCGACTGATCCGTAGAGTTGTTAGGACCTTAGTGTGTTATCATGAACGTCATCCGTAACGTCACTATGTAGAAGCCAGGAGCTTCAATTTTTTATATTTTAGTCTTCGGACAAACATTTTGTAAAAACAAACTCTTTTGATCGTTATATATATACACGGCTTCTACCGGTTTACTTTACATTGTATACATTTTAATGTGTTTGGTTTATAAATGATTTAAATGCCTATCCAATACATAATTAGCTAAAGCATCTGTTAATGTATTAAGACATCTAGGAATATGTTGATATTCAATGTGATCGAAATATCGTTCCAAGAGGCGAATCCGCAAATATACCCTTAATAAAGTAGGACTTCGAATAGAGTAGACATTACTTAGCTGTAGTACTACAAGCTGCGAGTCAAGTCGTACAACCAAATGACGAATTCCGAGAGAGATAGCATCCACCAATAATTCAACAACGGCGCTATACTCTGCGATGTTGTTGGTTGCTCGACCAAGACATACGCCTCATAAAGATATAAGCTCGTTTGTTGGAGCATAGATAGCCCATGCAGCGGAAGCTAGGTTTCGAGTACTACGGCTAGCACCATCAGCGAAGCCAATATAAGGTAGAGAATACTCCGACATCTGGCAATCAAACACAATCGTCACGTAAGGGAAGAGACCAAATAACGTCAAAAGCAGACTAAAAGTAACACACACAAAGTATGATACATAAAAATACAAGTACTTCTGCACAAATAACTTATGCATAGTACTTCTTCAAGTACAACTCATTCCTGGGTTCACTCAAAGGTATACCATCGTAATCAACCAGCTCATACGCTCATTTTTCCAAGACTTTGTTAACAATGTAGGGACCACGCCACATTGGTTCAAATTTCCCAGCTCCTAAGACATCCTTATCTTGTTCATACAGAAGAACAATCTTTCCTTCAGAGAAGATGCGAGGCTTGACATGCTTGTCATACTGTGCCTTAACACGTTTCTTCTGGGCTTCTATTACAAGCGTAGCGTCACGACGAGTCTCGTCTAATAGCATCAGATACAACAGACGTTCCTCTTCAGTAGAAGTATTGGGTAAGAGTTCTACATCTAGCTTCAGAGAAGGTATCTCACATTCTATTGACAGAATGGCTTCCATTCCATAAACTAATCGAAAAGGTGTAAACCCTGTGGCGGATTTAACAGATGTCCGATACGCCCACAACGATGAAAACAACATCGTGTGCCAGCTGGTTTTATGAATTCCTATCATCCGTCGAATCATAGTTATGAGAACCTTATTGATTGCTTCGACCTGGCCATTAGCCTGCGGATAATAGGGTTTTGAGCTATCATGACGAAGACCCAACTTTTCTGTAAGTTCAGACATCATAAAATTCCTAAAATGACTACTGTGATCGATAACTATAGCCCGAGGAACACTAAAAAGAGTGATGACATGGTTGAAAAGAAATAACGCTGCGGTCTTTCCAGTATTATCGAATGTTGGCATCGCCTCGGCCCACTTTGTAAAATAATCAACAGCTACAATAATATAACCATGCCCCCCGACCGAGTGTGGGTGACATGTCATGAAATCAATGCTCCATTTTGTAAAAGGACCAACTGAGACCACAGGATGAAGGGGAGCAGGATGCGACCGAATCTTTTGATTGTAGGTTTGGCAGGCATGACACTTCTGAACAATAGTAATACAGTCATTGAACAAGGAAGGCCAAAAATATCCTGCACGTAAGATCTTCTGGGCAGTAGCATACCCAGACATATGACCACCACATGCTCCCGAATGGTAGTTATTCAAAGCTTTCTCAGCTTCGTCAAAAGTCAAACAACGTCGAAAGACAAGGTCAATGCCTCGACGGTAAAGAGTATCAATGAGGATAATATATTGACGTGCTTGATAACGGATACGACGACGTTCGACGCTAGACAAGGCAGGCCGAAAAGTTTGAGTTTGGAGATATATAATGATATATCCATACCAAATATCGTCAGTACTGATAAGGAAAAGTGATTCGTCAGGTAACGAATCGACTGCTACACTTTCCGTGGAAGAGTGGGGAAAATCACAGATTAGCTCAGTGAAAACTAAGGATTTCTTTGACGTGGCGTGATCGAATTCCAAGTCGAACTCCTGGAGAATGACAATCTACTTGTAGTACTTGCCCCCCAGCAATTGACGTGTCAAAATATGTTGCATGGGGTTACAATGTGAAATCACTGTAGTTTTCCTGGAGAGAATATAATGATGAAAACGTTGAACCGCTTGAATAGTAGCCAAAGCCATATTTTCAACATGTTGGTACTTGATTTCAGTGGGAGTGAGACTTCGACTCAAGTAATATATAACATGTTCATCGTGTGCATCATCCTCTTGAACGAGAACCATGCCGATAGTATACTCAGAAGCAACTAGATAAAGAAAGTAATCCCAACAATAATGAGGAGGTAAAATAAGTGGAGATTTTGTGAGGGATAGCTTCAAAGCTTCAAAAGAGTTGTTGGTAACCTTATCCCAAACAAACTCTGAACCTTTCTTTATAAGACGTGTAAAACCACGAGTAATCTCGGCGTAATTAGGGATGAAACGATGAAGAAAGTTTGCTTTCCCCTGCAAACTTTGTAACTAGCGCAATGAAGAAGGAGGAGGGAGATAAAGAATCGCCTCAACCTTAATAGGATCTACCCGGATCCCTTGACGTGAAACAATGAAACCAAGGAGACAGCCCGATTCTACGCAAAAGACACATTTATGAGGATTCAGGCGAATGCGATAGAACTGCCAACGAACGAAAATTGCTTGGAGATGATTAGGGTGATCTACTCGATGTAAAGAATGAGCTGGCAAGTCGTCCAAATAAGGTTGAACAATATTCTTTATATCGTGAAACACATAAGACATAGCACGTTGAAATGTTGCACCTGTGTTCTTAAGACCGAAGGAAAGTTTTCTATAGACGAAAGTTCCCCAAGGACAAATAAAAAAAAAATTATGTTGGTCCTCAGGAGCGATGTTAATTTGATTATAGCCGGAAAATCCATCCATGAGAGAAAAGATTTCACTGCCGGCACAGTCATCAATGATCTGGTCAACGAAAGGGGTTGGAAAGTTGTCCTTGGGACAAGCTTTGTTAATATCCCGATAATCAACAAAAACATGAATACTACCACCTTTCTTATCAATCAGTACAGGGTTGGAAACCCATTCTGTTAGAGCCACGGGATAAATAAAACCGGCTTTGAGAAGTTTTTCAACCTCAAGCTTGATAGATGCCGCTTTGCGTGGATGGACAGGATGGAGGCACTGCCGGATTGGTTTAGCTCCGGGGTATGTCTTAATTTCATGCACAACAATAGCCGGGTCGATACCGGACATCTCTTTGTAACTCCATGCAAAGATGTCACGAAATTATTTGAACAAGGCAGTATAGGTGACAATTTCCTCTGGAGAACACGAAGCTCCAATGTGAACATTTTCAACTATCCCAGGTTTGACTGAAATATCAATGGGAATCGTGGGAGAAATATTACTGAGGTTCCCTTCTGCAAACACATCACGTGTAGATCCAGGAACGGTCGATATGACAACAACAGTCGACGGATTCGAAATCCGCTGGTAATTCTCGAGAGTGTGTTGTTCCAGAAACAATATGGAACGATGATACCCATCATCCCAAGGTGTGTCGGCCATGACGGACATGATCATCTTGTCAGTGGGAAGGATGACATGGAAAGGATCGGGAGAGAAATCCTTAAGAGAGGGTGAAGAAGGTGTTTCCGATTGAATCGCATGATAAGCAGACTCGACCGGACTTAACGGCATGACGTCGCCGAAACGAGTATGCTCTCCAGGATCAGGGACTATCCAAGGGTCGACAGACACAGGAAGTTTATGAGGTACAGTAGAGATCATATTAATAGAAACAATTGACGGGCGTGGAATATCGGGTGGGGGTGGTATGGGGAAAGTACCCATTAACGAAGAGTCTTTTAAAAGACCGACTCCAACATTCTCGTAACCCGGTGGGGTTTTAGCTATAAACGACACGTTTCCAGTGTGAGTATCGGAATTAAAGAAGGCAAGTTGATCAACCGTGATGACCTTACCCTGATGAGGAAAACGAACTGCACGAAAAAGTGTTTACACAACAACACGCATAGATTCTACCCAGCTACGACCAAGTAGAAGTTTATAATCTGAGGGAGCATCGAAAACTTCTACTTCCACTTGGACTGTCTTACCTTTGAGAGTAACAGGCAACGATGGAAGAACACCATAAGGCTTAAAACCAGAGCCATTGAAGGCTCTCAAAGTATTTTGTGATTCATTTAAAGGAGGAGAGCCAATGGCTTTCCAACAAGTAAAAGACATTACACATGTAGAGGCACCCTCATCAATAACAATTTGACAAATGTTCTTGTCGGCAACAACAACTTGTATCTAAAACGCAAGCTGTGGGGGTAACCTTGGAATATGATATTCCAAGTCAAAGACTATGAGATTCGTATCTATAGGATCAATTCCACCTATCGCTTTCAACAGAGCCCTTCGTTGTGTAGGACAATACTGAAGGACTTCAAGGGCAGACATCGCTGAAGGTGCTTGGGCCAGATCTTCGACAATGCTATAGTTCTAGGCTGCACGAGCATGAGGATTGAATTCCGATTTCTTAACGACACCTTTCATGGGTGGTCGTATAACTGTATCAAGGTTCGGTCGTTCGAGATGAAGAGGACAATTGGTGGGTGGAGTCAGTGGAGAGGGCTATACCAAAGAAGGAGGTAAATCGTCAACCTTCTCTTTAGATGGAGTATAGTCTTTTGCTCTAGTGGTAAGTGCAACGTTGTCTTTCATAGAATCACCGGTACACATCAAAACGTATGATGTCGTAGAAGTACAGGGTTGGTCATGGATGACCAACAAGGCCTGTTGCTGAGATGGGAAGGGCTGGGACAAGACTGCCGGCGTAGAGGGTTTCGATGTTCCTTGAAGGAACTTATTAACTTCGGCATGTCTAGGACAATCCTTCATGTAGTGATCGTCACCACAGATAAGGAAAGGGTAACGCAATTTGCACTTATCTCGATCGTCAACAGGAGGGGTTTTAGTTTGCTCAATTTGATTATTATTTTTACTCTCCTTATTCTTGCCTCTCCCTTTCTTTGATTTATTTTTACCGGTCGGCGTAGAATGAACATCGTTTACTTCAGAAGCTTTACCGGTGGGAGGAGCAGGAGACGGAGCAATTTGAACATTAGAAGAATTGGATTTAGGGGTTGTACTTGAAACAGAGTGTGAGTGGGTACGAGTAGTACCAATCACACCATCAGCTGCATGCGAGGCAGTTGGAGCAGTTGAAGTGCTGGAAGTACCAGGACGAGGTAGTTTAGGTAGCAGGTTATAAAGTGTTCCCGTTTGCGAATAAATGAGATCAAGATATTGAGCACGACTGATAGCCTGCTCCTCTGTAACAACACCGCCCATAGAAATGTCTTTACCAATTTTGTTCATGAAAGATTTTATAAACCATTCTGCCAGTAACTGATCAGGGAGTTCAAGTTTAATGAGACGTCGTCTTCTTCGCCACTCATGGATATGATCCAAAATATGAGTGCCTTTAGTTTGCTTGAAAGAATTCAAGATCTCAGTCCCAGTATCGTAACGGATCAGTAACTGGTAATGTGTGAGAAAAGCCATAGCTAGGGTGTTGAAATCAGAAAAGAAACCTCGTGGAAATTCAATATACCACTTCGCAGCAGCACCAGTAAGGGTTCTTTGAAAAAGACGTAGACGAATGGAGTCATCCATCAGCGAGTTGGACGAACACCATAAATGAAAAGTCATGACATGATTATTTGGGTCCTCTCCCGCCTTTCCATCGAATTTCAGAATATCCGATGGAAGCTTAGCAGGAATAGTAGGCCATTGGGGAGAGTGACGAATAGGATCATTGAGAATCCTGGACAAATCTGGCAAATCCAAGGTAGCGAGAAAAGGCAACTGTTGATTCACTTGTGGGTACTGGTGACTTTGGGGTGGAAGCCCTGTCGGCAAACCAGTAGGACCGTATGTAGTCTACCCATAGTGGGAAGACCCTGGCTGATTCGATGGTGGCTGGATAGGATAGTAACCCCAAGGATTGTGACCTTGAGCTTGAGTAGGGACCTGAGGTTGAGTAGTCTGACCCGAACCCCAAATAGGATTAGTTATACCTGGGTAAGATTGGCCTACAGTAGGGACAGTTTGCTGCCTCCCTGCACTTTGAGGAAAATTTCGTAGAAGTTGATTCCAATACTGGGCCAAGTCAGGAGGTATGTTTTGTCCAAAAGGTGAAGTTGGTCCCCCTATAGTAGGTATAGTTCCACCCGGAATTTGTGTGCCAACCGTAGGTTGTGTAGTAACTGTGTTGTGTCCGGGAAAAGGAAAAGGAAAAGGAACTGTACCACCCTGTCCACCAACAGGAATCTGCATGTTGGGTGTAACAGTCGGAATAGTGCCACTAGGATTAGGATTGCCATAAGGAAATGGAGGGAGTGTCGGGATAAAAGTGGGAATACCTGGAGAACCAGCTGGGGTTTGCGGAGGTGTTGGATTAGAAGCATTCAACAAAGCATTCAACGCATGGTACCCGGGTGGAAATATCGGGATAACATCAGGTATTCTCTGGGTATTGATAGGAGCAAGGGTAGTTGCAGGAATTCCGGTTTGGACACTCATAGTAATCGCGAGATGGGCCATCTCAAGAGGAAGAAAAAAATGGTAAGTGGTTGCTACAGGTGTAGTTTCAGTCTCAGGAGATACTGGAGGGTTGATTTCATAAACCGGAGGTGACTCAGTACCGAAAAGGACTCATCGAAAATCACCTGACCAAAAAGGATCTTGGCCTACTACACCGGAAGAAGGCCCAACGGTCGATTCAGAAGATGTAACAACTACTTCTTCAGAAGGATTTAATTGCAGAAAAGGTTGTTCACCTCGACGAATGCGATATTCCTCTCTAGTATTGGTAATTCAAAAATCTTCTAGAGAATCAGTTCGGTCTACCTGTGGAGGTGGTGTAGTGACAACTGGAATGTCGCTAGTTTCCTCGTGTGGTGGAGTAACCACAGGGACTTCAGTCTGATAAGGGGAACCTTCAGGGGTACCCTCAGGTGTCACCGTAGGCAAGGGTTGTGAAACGTCCGGATGTTCCGGAGATAAACCTTGCATTCTATGTGAATGTCGTGGGGGAGAAATTGTAAACAAGTCACAAGCTCCGCGAAGAAAATCCTATGGTCAACTTCGAGAAACAAAAAACACACACTAGTAAAGAAAATCTAGGAAGCGATCACCAAGCAAACAATACCTTCTAATTTCGAAGCCACTAGTTGGTGATGAAATCCAACGTCGCAACAACGAGATGAGAAGGGGCAGG